>JABUQX010045092.1:0-12500 GCA_015478945.1 Trachelipus rathkii | reverse complement strand
CGAAGTCGGCGGGTGACCTGTTAATCTTGCATCATTCCCTTGACTAGTAGATAGTGCGTCTTCCGGGTTTTTTTCTTTATATGGTTTCATTTTTATAGTACTACTTAAAATTCCAAACAAGATCTAGAACACCTTCTTAGGCAACTTCCTCCCCATTGACGATTTTAGGCGATTTTAGTTTACATCATCCTTTGTGGGGAAGTTAAGCATCTGATTCCTCCACTTCGTTGATAGATCTGCTGAACCCATTTTATTTGGGCTGCCTCAACTCCGGAGTTCCAACGTATTAACGTTTGGACACTCACATATACTCCTGAGTGGATATTTGGCTGTATTTTCATACAATTCTGATCAGTTTTTCCTGGATGTGTCATGGTGACCTAAGCGGTAGAGACCACTACATTATCATAATTAAGCCAATCGTTCCAAGCTCGCAGCCTGTTTCTTTATTCAAGATCGAGGTATGAAAGAGGGGACTGGTGCGCTTTTCAAGACTTAATTAAGAGCTTTTACAGAATTCTCGTCAAGGATACATTTTCCATCCACAGCAGGTGCATACAACTCTTTTGGTGACTGCTTTTTCAGCCGCTGATAAATACATTCCTTGTACTGCGGCTCGTCGTTGCACTGCCTCTCCATGGTGGTCTCTGGAGTGCACCCGTGCATGTTGAGAAAAGAAGCGGTTGTACAAGCAATACAAAAACATGCCTGTCGTTTCCAATATGATTATTTTTAAAGCGGCTTCTTCTCGTTCTCGCCGCATTAGCCGCAGAGCGAGAAAACGATAATTTCTGCCTATATTTCCACTGTTATTTTTTCCACAGCGAGTACCTCGATCTGGAGGGAGGTTTAGAGGATCACTCGCCAACACAATGCCTCTCACCAATTATGATCTAATACAGCTCCAATACGACGGATGCTATTTCGGTACTTGACCCAGTTGAGGACATCCTTGAATTCATCTTTTCTAAGTGGTCAAATGCTTCCGATTACCAGGAAGCCTTTCAGATAACATTTTCATCTACCAAATCTCCTGATTTCTCTCCCTCACATGGGGAAAATTTTCCTTGTAAACTCCTATTTCCTCTGGACGAATTTTGTACTGCGTTATCAACATGCAAAGATGGGACTCCTGGCCAGGTTGCTATCTCCTATGTCATGATCCGTCATGCACATCCCTCTGCGCAAGCCTTTTCACTTACTTTATATAATAGGATTTTGGTTGAAAGTTCATTTTTATCCGTGTGGCTGACTGCACTTGTTTTTTCAATTCCTAAACCGGAAAAGGATCCACTGACGATTAACAATCAAAGGCTTATATCTAAAAACATATCATTCCTGCAATACAATGGAGAAAATAGTTGCTACATGTCTTCTCTCTACTCTTCAGACCCGGGAGGTATTTTATAACTTTCAATTTTGTTTCCGAAAACATCGTTTGACGAATGATCTAATTCACCGTTAAGACATTGACGTTTAAGAGACCTTTATTCACAATATCATAACACTTTGTATTTTCTTAGACCTTGAAAAAAGGTAGGATATCATCTGGATAAACGGTATTTTCGAAAAACTTCACTCCCTGTGTCTTCCACTCTTTCATCAAACTCTTATTAGCAGAAAATCATCCGTCTGGGGTAGACCGATTCTTTTTAGATACTTTGTACTTGTCGAGGGTGTTCAAATGGGCTGTTTCCTGAGCGTACTGCTATTTGCTACTGGTTTCAGTGACATAATCCAAACTTTTATTGCAATATGAAGTGCTTAATTTAGGTGGATGATTTGGCCCTCTACGCTTTCGAAAATAGATTGACTTATCTGGAGAGATAACTTCAGACTACCATCATAAATATTGCCAAGTAGAGCTCACACCGCGGTTTCTATTTCTCTCCTACAAAGCCCACTACCTTATTCTTCCGAAAGAAGCGCAGAAAGGGTACTACAGACTTTCCACCCCCGTCTTTGACTCTCTACGGGTCTCCCATACCAGTTACACACACTGCCTGATTTCTGGGCTTTTCTTTTGACTAACATCTTTCGTGCCTACTGCATATCCGTTTCCTAAAAACAGAATGGCATCGATCCCTCAATCTGCTTCGTAACCTTACGTCAACTAAATGGAGTGCTGACAGACGGTCTTATGGGTATCCATATCCCTTATATATGATCAAAATTGGAATATGGCAATACGATATATGGCCAAATTAGTTCTTCTTCATCTTTTGGATTCTGTTCCATATTCTGCATTATACATCGTGACTGACGCATTTCGTTCATCTCAGAAGATCAGTCTGGAGGAAGAAACAAACCCCAATTCCTCCATTTTCGCTAACCCCACTTCTTTATCTTTCGGTTCAAGCTATCTTTACTAGCCGTTTGCCGTTACGGTGTTTGATATCCTTACCTGTCTCAATATACCACTACTTAAGGTTCTTCCATTTATGTACAATGATACTGACATTTATAGAATTTTCTCACCTTTAAAGTTCTGTTTAGAGGTATCCAAACTTAATAAGTCCATTCACCATTCTGTCCATTTAAAAACTCTGCGTTCCTCTTCCACATGAAAACCCACACGGACTCCGTTTTCATGTACGAGGACGGATCGAGATCTCGGGAGGGGGTTGGTGTCTCGGCTGTATTTTCAGACCACATAGTTTCTCATACCATCCCTTTTCATTTAGTTTTTACAACGGATATTACGACTTTTCTGTTTTCTGTCTCGAGAATCATCCACATTTATTATCACCTTATCATCTTATTATCTTTTCATCTCATTTCTTATCACCTATTCTGATTCTTGTGCCTTTGTCATTATAAGATTTGAACACAAGAAATACCTTTATCATTATTGCCCAGCGTTTACTCCACCTCGCCTATACCAGACATATGTCTCAAACACTTTAGAGTCTGTACGCACCATTTGCGTTCACTTTCAGGAAGAGATAAAACAGGTCCGTTACATAGACATCAGAAGACAACGAGATAAGAAATGGTATTTTATTTCATGCCTTGCGGATCTCATGTGTACCGAATCTTTATCCTCCGGTGTAATCCCTAGCTAGGCGATATTACGTATTCTATATCTTTCTGAGGCTGAACGTATTAACGGCAACGCGCTATATGACTTCCCTAACATCCTATTGCCTGACCCTTTTACTATACATCATCCTTACTCCTCTTATGATAGACGTTTCCGTCGATAGTACATATCACGGGTTTTCTAGAGACGCATACAACGAAAGCTGATGCATTATGTGCTTCGAGACCTACGTGCATCATAGCGATCGGTGTTCTAGTAAAAAGTAAATAAAGCTTGTGGCATTACGTATTACGTCTAACTGACTTGTGCGGATCATGCCCCGATGTGGTGAGCATAGCTCGCCTAATCATATCGATCCGTCCGAAGACATCTCTGGTGTAAAAACTATGAGTATATGTTCGTCCAGGACAGCTGCATGTACAACATATGCGGCATCATACGCGAAACCTGTTGGTAACAGTCAGGAGTCATCGCATTGACGCTGGAACTGTTATTCTGGTGTAGTCTTCGGTCATTTAAACGGTAAATTGTAGTCCACGTACCGTCTATCATTACGGAATGTGCGCAACACCATGATCATCAATCCACTTGTCTACTTTGATCTCGTTTGTGCGTACTTGTCCTGTGGGCTCTCGTCGCTCGTAACTGAATGCACATTACTAAGTCCTGCTCCCTCCGAGCTTGCGATGTGATATAACGGCTGATTCTTTAGCTGATTAGATCTCTTGTTTAGATCTTTACTGAGGTATAATTGAGTCGAAACTCGTACTACCGACGCTATTTATTTAAAAGTTTAACAATATGTCACTCATTCTTTCAGCGAACTCTATTCGGTGATTCTGGATCTAGATCTCCAATTCGTTACGCACCATCACGATTGTAGCTATAATCCGCTATAGAAAGTATGTGAAGCTGAACTTAATACGCGCAGTCGTATGGAGATGTTGTATGACTAACTACTTCGTAGCCGACTCTGTCTCCCAGATATCTTTTTCATCGTCGGTCTTTTTAGCAATTGGTTGTCTTTATGGAACAAGTAATAAATTTGTCGCTACTCCGTGGCTCCCGTCTTGTGCGACTGCTCGCTATGGTCCGGGATACCCACGTCTGATTTGCTTTCTGAGTTCTGGAGACGTATTTGATATTGAATTAATTAAAGTTGATCGGTATATTTCTTTTCTTGCGGGGTAATCGACACCTAAAAAAGAATAGAGTGATCCCGTATTTTTATCGGTAATCTCGGCCTCTTTTCTTGTTCGGTACATCGCAATATATTATATTATATATATATAGATAATATATAATATATAATATATATATATATATTATAATTAATATTTATATTATATAATATAATTATATATATATATATATATATTATATATATATATATAATATTTTTTTTTTAAAGTGATAAAAGTTCACATCTCACGGGCAAGCCCTATTCTAATCGAAGAGGGGAACTTTTCTAAAGAGATTCTCTATCAGAATCGAACCTATGACCCTCGCCACACGCGCGGAACGCTCGTGCCATTTCTCGACCTTCCGTCGCTCTCCTTCTACCGTTTGATCCACGGTAATGCAAACTACTGGAAAATATATTATATATATTATATATATTATATTCATATTATATATATATATATTAATATAATATATATATAATAATTTAAATATATAAGATAATATAATATATATATATACGTATATATGTATATATATATTATATATAATATATATATATATATATATATATATTAGTATATTAATATATATATAATTTAATAGAATATATATAATATATATATATATATAATTAAATTAATAATATCAGTGGGTCAGCTTTCCTTATCTTTGTAACCATAATAATAAAACCGGCAACACAATATAATAAAAACAAAATGAATATATATAATAAAGAATTCTCAATTTCCACTGTGATGGTATGGGTTTAGTTATTAATAAAGTGTGAAATGTAATAAATAAGTTAAATTAGTTTTATTTAAAAATAACTTTTCCCATATTACGGTGTAAGATTTGTGGCGGTATTTATGTTACCAGGGAAAAGAAAATATTAGAATCGGTCCCTTGCTAGAGCGTTAAGTTCTACTAATTGAGTATTAATCTCGTTTGTTCACTTATATAGGTACAGATTAAAATACAATTAAAAAAATTAGAATATTCGGTTTACTATATATATATATATATATAATATAATTATATAATAAATATATTATATATAGAATATAGTATACTATGATTAACACTTGACACCACATCATCAACCTTCATCCTCAAAAAATAACTAATAATAGACAACTTATACATCACACTACATATCTGCTAACTCAAGATAATACTTAAAAAAATAATATTAAGGATAACCTATCGCTATGCACAGGTTATCATCATTCTAACTAATACACATAATATAATACCAACATATTCCATACACACATCAATAATACAAAAATTTAATATCGATAACTAATCCCAACCTCAAAAGATACGCTTCTCCAACACCTGGCACCAAAACTACCGACCAAAAAACATATCAAAGGAGATAGTTGCAAAAACTAGTGACTATACGAAATGTCGCTGTGTAAGGAATCATGTCCAAACCACGCTATGAAAATTCGACAACGACGAAGCCGCCCCAGTACTGATATAATTAAACACACTACAAGCAACATACCATTGACTATATAATGAAGGTTATAAATTTATTATATACTTAATATCACATAATTAATACACACACCTAGACATGGATAGGCATAAATTTATCTTCACAAATATAAACGTACTCCAATACACCCCAACTCGCTCTCATAATATTCGCGCACTAATTGACCCTACTTATAATCCCATAATAATCCTACACACATGACTCAATCAACCATCGTACTTCCTTACCATACTCACCTATATTTACAAAACAAGTTATACAATTGAAGATAATATAAATTAAACTCATTCGCTATAACCATCCAATACAATACAATCACAACATACACCAAAACCTAATTTAGTAAACGGACTATAATACTAAAACAGAAAACCAACTATATAATAGATGTATATAAGAGTAAAATACCACAGTAAACATAATATTATAATAAACAAGTACAATACCCATCAATGAAATTCGAATAAATAAGATCACTGTAATTGGTAACGTCAGTTGTAGCCTGGCCGTCCCTATATTCCTTACACTTACTGACACCTTCGTTTTACTCCGGAAACGGATATGATGCTCGACTTCTAGTTATATACTATCAACTTAGAAACTCAGGATTCGTTTGAAGTCCTTTTACGCAAATCCCCACTTAGGTGATGCTATATTGAAATAGCTGACAGATCGTACCTGAGTGTACTTATATATATATAAGGCCATCACCTATAAGGTACTGTAAAATTACTAGATAATAAATTAATATAAATACAAATAAACCAAGTTTTATAACCTTATATCGCAATTTATTCCAGATTTTGTCCAAAACTGGAAATAACCATAATGATAATATGTTCCGGAGAGAGATTACTTATGACTTCTGTTCTATTAATTTTAAAATATAAAATTAGTATATATAACACATCAACATCCTTTAACATATTTGTTAGGAACAACGTGGAAGCATACCATCCATGGAGATCTCAACTCGCAAGAGACTGGTGGCATAGGCAGTGGTGCAATCAAATCGTTTACATTGAAACAAGTGCGATGAGTGTTTGGAACAGACATGTTCATCCGATGATAAAGGAAAGAAATTTGGTGATTATTGGTCAGATCTTTAATGGGAGTATGGGGTAATGCAGACGGCATATGATTGGTAGTGAAGTTGAATAAGTAGAAAGCTCTTTATGGCAGAGTATATCAATGTGTTGTTAATAGGATATATTCGGTGTTTAGCTATACTGTAAATGAATGCTAAACCACGAGTATATTCAATGTATATGACTTAGATAGATTGAAGTGGATAGTGTAAAGTAATAATAAATGAGGTGTTGAAATTAGTAATTGGTATTATTTTTATATTAAATTAGCGGTAGTGAATAGGAAGGATATAATGGTTTTATGTCTTCCATTTAGGTTATATTCAATTATTGTATATGTGATGGTGATGAGTTATGGATAAATGAAATTATAATAAATAGTATATAGGATGTATCGGTATATTAGCGTGCATGCGCAGGTAATGTTGTTATTACATATAGAAGGTAGAATGATTGCACATTGGATAGAAACCGAAGAAAAAACAAAGGTTGTTGGAGGGGATGCTATACATATTATATAGCATTTGATGTGCCGTTTTGTGGTGTGTCTTTTTTGTTGTTGCAATCTGAAGAGAGCGAAGAGAGTTTTTTTTAGGGAAGATTTTTTGGATCGAGATGTATATACTTTATGTTGGCTACAATTTCTATTTTTAGGGTTGGGATGATGGTAAAGAAGGGAAAAAGAATGTATCTCGGTAATAAGTTTTGTGAAAATCTTTACTAACTTAGATAAGTGTAGTAATAATGAAAGCTCATTTTGGGTTAGTGATTATTTGACATAAATTAAGTTATAAAAATTTACAATAGTAAACATAGTATACCGAATATTTTTGTAAACATGTGCTCAATTCCCACTGCTAAATGAATCATCATTCCTCATTGGTTGAAACTGTGTACCGATAATTAGTATTTGGCTACTGTGTGAGAGTGAGGACTGATCAGGTATTAGTTGTGTGTCGATAGTTACTGTTATCGTTTAGACAAGTATTGTATGAACTTATTCTAAGAGAAGTCAAGTGCAAGTATTCTTCGGCAATTAAGGTTTTATGAAAACAATGTGATTGATCGGATTATAAATTACTAATTTTAGGAGATGATAATATGTAGGAATTTGAATTAGACTCAAAAAACGATTATGATAATCTGAACGAGAGTCCTGATATACCTCTGGTGAGCTAGGTATGAACCTATCACGAGTTAAAAGGATTTATAAAGTACAGTGGAAAGTTACCATTCTCCCGTATTGACCACTTTTTATTGTCTCAAGAATCGCGGAACGGTTTGGCATTAGTATTCGAAAGTTGTAACCACACAATAAGAATAAAATTTAGAGATCGTTGTTGGAATCAATTATTTGCCATTCAGTTATAGTTTATGTAGTAAGAGTGAGGTCCTGAATATAGTAAAAAAGGGGCGTCTATACTCGATATCGAAAGTGTAATCCTGCGTAGGGTGTTAAAATGCTGAATATTTATTTTCATCAGAGGGATTTACACATTGATGTTAGGTGTGTCCCACAATGTTCTATATGCAATTGAAAAAGTGTTATATTTTTTACTCTACTTTTTATGAGTGTTTTAGGTTGACTATTAGTCTGGCAACAATGAGTATAGAATCTTAATGATACAAATAGTATCCGTTCATAGGTAAAAGATCGAAAAAGGGACATCCTTCTCAGAGCGTCGAGGACGTAGGGGTATAGAAAATGTGCGTAGCAGAAAATTTTTAATATTGGAGAGATGTGAAAAGATGAATAGGATATAGAATTAATCTTAAACGAGACTGCCAAGGATAAGTATAGGGTGACAAAGTAATAATGTTAATTAATGGGGAGAAATTGAAATGGATGGGAGGGAAAAAGGTTGATGTTTGAAATCAAGAACATGTGATCATTACTTTGTATAAACATAAATGAATTCAGGCTAGATGAATAATATTGAAAAGTACATCCTGAGTGAGGATTGGATAATGAGGAGATCATAGAATGGAGCATACTTAGTGGTGGCACAATAAGCAATTACAATTATTTTTTAATACATACTGAAGAACAAATTAATTCTTTATTTTTAATATTAGTGTGAGAGTACGTTCGTTATTAATTTTATTACATGGTGTGTAACATTCACAAACCGTGACTGAGATAGGATCACCTCCGAAGAGAAAGAACAAGATGGAGATTTACTTTCAAATTGATAAGGTAAATTAACTGTATATGAAACCTTGAGTGTTATTCCAGTTTTTAAACTTCCTCTCATAATCGCTGCAATTTAAACACGAACAAGGATTTGCTACCCCAGTGAACATTTGATTTGAATATGAACAGAAATTGCTGCAGCGATGTCAGCAAGTGGCTCATCTAAGAATAGAATAGCTTGAATGGTGTCTTCAATATGGATATTTTCTATGTGCACCGCAATATTGCCGTAAGTGGGGTGTTGTCATTTGTTGTGCCCCCAATGTCAAATCGAGACAATAATGCCTATATGACTCCTAGCACTGACGAATATGAGATATCTCTTCATGTATGGCTCTCAATAATCTTTTTTCTCTTAGCTTCATATCGAGTTATCGAGTATCCATGAGTGATATTATATCATCTAGGGTTGGTAATATTTCAGCTGACACGACGAGTTCTCTAACTAAGGCTAGATAAGGGAACCTTTTCTTTTGACTCAGTCCAGAAACTTTCTAGTATTTTCAATTGTTTCCTTTTTACATTTTTTCTGCTTTTTCGGTGTAATATTTGGGTTCACGCTACCGAGCCGATTTTTACCCCGTAGAACTTGGAAGGAAAAAAGTGGGGATCAGAAACATAGAGAACGCAATATATAATAATATATTAATAATATATAAAACATATATATATATATATAATAGAACGAGAGAAAGGAACGACGAGAAAGAGAGAAAGAAGAGAGAGAGAGAGAGAGAGAGAGAGAGAGAAGAGAGAGAGAAGAGAGAGAGAGAGAGGGAGAGAGAGGCAACGAATACGGAGAGAGAGAAGGAGAAGATAAGACGAAAGGAAGAAAGAAGAGAAGACGAAAGAGAACGAGGAAAGAGAAGAAGGAGAGAGAGGAGAGAGAAGAGAGGTACGAGAGAGAAGAGAGAGAGAGAGAAGAAGAAGCAAAGAGAGAGAGAGAGAAGAGAGAGAAGAGAGAAGAAGGAGGAAGAGAAGAGAAGACAGAAGAGTTTCAATACCTTTAAATTTTTTATCATTCTCTATATTTCTAATGCTATTAATGAAAAAGAAAATGAATATTTTCAACTCTGGCTTCACCAAAAAAAAAAATTTTGAATTCTAGACTCTGGCTATCACGTCAAAACCTTGTAGTTACTCAGCCCTGATATCAACATATATTTTAATGTGGATTAAAAAAAAAAAGTCAAAGCAAAACAATTTTAAAAAATTACCAGCTTAGAAGACTATGCTATAATATTGCAAACTTAAACAAGAATAGGCCAAACTCAAACAGAAAATCAACATTTCATTTTCATATTAATATTTATTTGGTAAAATAATAAGTTGCTAATTTAGCTGTCAAATAGCGACCTAAAATTAGACACATATGTCACGAAAATTAGTATAGCATGAACAATCTGTCAACATATTTTTCTTAAGCAAAAAGTTGAATTAAATGGGACACTATAAGTGGACACTTAAAACCTGGACAAAACTATTAACATTTTGAATAAACTGACGTAAAAATGTCGTAAGAACTCTGAGCAGAGGGAAATATGTAATAAAGAGGAATAGTTTATAGTATTGTTTAAGAGTAACAACAGGACAAAGAATAGAATTAAAATACGGATTATTTTAGCGTATAGAAAATAAGAAGAATTCACGAAATTTGCCAAGAAGGGCTGTCTCCAAACTAGGACGCTAAGGGGGCAGAGTGTTATAGAGAGAAAGCATGTCTAGGCATGGAGGAAATATGTGTAGCACCAAATTTGAGCGATATTTTTTCTTATAAATAAATTCAAAAGAAAAAATGTAATATATTTTAGAGTGCAAAAAATAGCACTTAGTTTAAGACAATAGAAAGTAGTAAAACGAAAAGAAAGAAAAAGTCATTCGAAATAGTGCTTCACATGATGCGTAAGTCTATAAGATCGTAAAATTTGACACATACCAAATAAGAACCAATATACGATTAATTATCTAAGCTTTTTTTAACCAACGAAAAAAAAGAAGAATAAGCATTAAGAGATAGAATTGAATAGACAGAAAAATAAATAGACTATGTAGACATGGAGGCCAAAGCAGAATTAATATGCAACAATTATGTATATTTATATGAAGAGTAAACTAAAATGAGAATATCAGAAAAGAAACACTGAGGAGCTAGTTCATACATAAAATAAGCGAAGAAGGTCTAATCAAAGAAGGCTTTTGAGTTGTACATGAGAAATATGTAAGATGTCAAGACAAATAACAAGAAGAAAGTCGCATGAATATAACCGGTCATGGTGGTAAAGGGCAAAAGTATGATGTGAGAAATTTTGACAAAGTGTATAGTGCTTTGACCTAGGAGACTAGAATAGTATAGAAGATAGATGTGGTTATAATCTAACTCCACGCTTACTAGTATGGAGAATCACCCACAAAAACAGCTAGCAATGACACACAAAGAAAGATTAGGCATAAAGAGCCTACAAGACATCGCTCTCTACTTGCATATACATTCCTCAAAAACGCTTTCTCTTCTAACACACATCATCTAAATAAGTTAAATCCGCTCGTTGTGAGCCTCAAGGAATGACACATACAGATTGGATAGAGTGACGTCAACAGCAATGTATTGGAAGAAAGTAATATATGTCACTAACGGGACCTCGACGGAGAGCATGGATACAAAAAGAAGATACACAAGTAATAGCTAGAAGATATAGCAAAGAATAGGAAAGAAACCAAAAGTATTAGGGAAGAAGAGTCACGGCGAAAGATAAGATTGAACAGACGTAAGATCAATAGCATATAATAAGATGGAGATATGTATGAGAAGATCACAAAAAAGACAATAAGAAAATAGATAAGGCAAATAAAGAGGAAATGGATACTGAGAAGAGTAGACGAGATAGTAAAGGTATACACAACGAAAGAAAGAAATCGAAAATGACTAAAAGAAAGAAGAAGAAGAAGAAAATATCACGGTGTAATCCTTAGCGAGACAGAACAGTATGCGGATTCGCTTAGCAGAGTTATATCAAGGAACACGTTAACTGTAGGTGTATGTGCTAGTTTAAAGTATGGAAAGGTTGAAACGAAATATCAGCATGACGATGCTGAAGGATAGTGTATTTGAAGAAGACTCTCCACTTAGCCAGTCAAAGAACCCATAGGCCGTCTAGCGTTGAATATGTATGACAGTCTTAAGAAAGCGTACCAAACATCTGCACTCCAAATAGTTGTGTGATGGTATCCGGAATGCTAACTAAAAATGCCTATAATGATGATAATTAAGTAGTCCGCTTTATGAATATATGTATTGAGTTACAATATATAGAGGAAAAAAGACATATAATAATACGAAGTGCTATCTGCTTTATAAAAAATAAAAAAGAGATAATAGTATTCTCACTGACAGATGAGATAGGCATGGTGATTATAGACATGGAATTCATTAAACGTAAGAGACCAATGTACAGTACACTACATCTCTGGAGAATATCTCTCTCGCAG
>JABUQX010045091.1:20000-37009 GCA_015478945.1 Trachelipus rathkii | reverse complement strand
TCCGCTGATACAATATTTTTCTGTTCTATGCAGTTAATTGTCTCTTTGGTTTTTTATATTCCTATGACATCGTTTTGAGCATTTTGTTACAAATTACAATACTCACTCTTGATTTTTATTCCAATGTTTATGGAGTTCTTTCGATATTCATTTGTTTTTACTACTCAAAAATTAACCTATATAACTTAACGAATGCAAAGACATACTACATACTATTACGTATATAGGTAATAATAATTAAATTTTCTCAATAAATATATGTACCACTAGCGGAAGAGTTATATACGTCAGTACTACTATAACTCACTTTGAAGTTTCATTATTTTGCACCTATATATAATACAAATGATTTAATATACATATTTACAATTTTGTCGGGAGTTTATATTTATATAAATATAAATAGATATATCTATATAATATATATATTTTTTATTAATTTATATTATATATACTTTTTTAATAAATGAGCTCAAATATAATTGCTAAATAAAATTAATATTAGATTACAATTATACACGTTAATATAAATAAAATATAAATATACATAATATTTATTAATATAATTAATATATTAATTATATATATATATATACTATATATTAATATATATAATATATATATATATATATATATATATATATATATATATATTAATATATATATTAATTATATTATATATTATATTATGAATATATATATAATATATTTATATTAATATATACTTATATATTATATATTATTATATAATTAAATTAATTAATAATTAATATAATATATAATATCATATAATTTAATATATATAATAAAATTATATATATTATATATATATATATATATATTATTATATTATATATAATATTATTAATATATTATAATTATATATATTATATATATATTAATTATTATTATTAATATAATATTTAATATATATTATATATTGATCTAATATATTAATATATTATATTATATATACGAACTATCTATTATATATTATATATATATATATAATATATATATATATAAATATATATAATATATATACCTATAGAGTGCCATTGTGTGTCTGATCTCATTAGTACGTAAGTTACGACGGAGGGATATAGTGAGATACCATATAGAAGAAAACGAAACAAATAGCGAGGTATCCCCGTTCAAGGGAAGTAAGGTACGTATACCCTCTAACCCACGCACTACTTAATACTACTCAAACTATATATATACTAGCACCATCACTTATTCAATATAGGCCATGATTGTCAGGAAGCACATATATATATAATATATATAATATATTATATAATATATATATATATATCTACTCACATACTATCAACCTATATTATATATATACTGACGCGTGCTAACACATATAATATATATATAATTTTTTTTAAATACACTAAAATTCAAAAAAGTACATTCTCCACCTAGCGTGTTGATGAAAAAGAAATCTACAATAAGTCGACTTTAGAAGTGATTTTTTGAATACTAACTAGGTTAAATGAGTGACTTTAAGTTTACTTTAATAATCTATCATGTATCTACTGATGAAAAGGATTGAACTGTCTGATACATTATCGTCTGAAATATTAGATATTTATGTTCTTAGAAAACGCTGCAATGTGGTTTCCCCGATTCATTATTTTCACATGTTTATGGAGATTAAAACTTAAAACTAATCAATAGATACTGACTGTAAAGTCCCTTTTAAAAAGTACTATTCATAACTCACGTCCGTATCGCAATTAAATAAATGAAATCTTCGAAAACTACATTTAGAGACGAAATTTTCCCATGAAGTAGCATAGGTCAATTATAAATTGATCCTTCATTATTGTTGCATACGGGAGTCATAAGTAATTGCGGTTTACAGCTTAGTAAGAAGTACGGCAATAAAGTAAACTGCTCCAGCTATATGGTGGCTTCTACGTACCACCAGATTGAATTTTTATATTTTAATAATGTACATGGTATCAGGGAAATGCGCCTTCTATTATAAATAATAATGTAATACAGAAAAAGAATCTAATATTGTTATGTATATATATTCTATATGCCTAAAAATCAAGTTTAAAGCATGACGGCGGATATATTATAACTGTTCCTCCGTATATATTAAGTTCATATATTAATATTTTATATCCCATTAAGGGACTATATCACTTTAACTATAAATAAAATTTTAAGTGGGTATCCTCGAGTAGCTTCAGTTTATATAGGGCCAATTCACTAGTATTCGATTATATAAGATTTATTAATAGTATATATACAAGAATTTTCTACTGTGTAATACTAAACAATAAATACATATCATAATACTGTAAATCATAGAAGCTAAAGAGACCCTAATCCTGGATGAGATATCAAAAATTAGAATAAGTTTAATGGAGTTATCTACTTTTTGAGAAGGACTCAATTCATTATTAAGATTCATTGAGATATGCTGAAGTATTATGGTATTATTTTATTTCTTACATTATTATATATTTTTTAGAGTATATATATATATCATGTGATTTTATATATAAAAATCAGGGTGTCAAGTCACCCTCTGCGTTCATAATGATGCATAAGCATCATATATTATTCAAATATTCTTTAAAATATATATAATTAATTAATGATTGGTTTAGAAAATAATTTACATTTAAAATTTATTTTTTCAAAGTTATTTTCCTGTTCGTTAAATCACAAATTAATGATTTTTTTTATACCTAATAAAGCGTGACCATTAGCAGGACATGTTTGCGAGGGAGCCACTGTATAATTATGAGAATTTTCCACTGAGATAACCAACTCCTGCCTTGTTTTTTTGTGGTACCTTCCTTGTTCCAACAAAGTTTGTTGTGTGAAATTCTTTAATATCATGTATTTTTATTATGCTTGTAAATATCATCGCTCTAAATCTTTCAATTATTCTAGTCAATACTATACTCTAAGAATAAGATTTATAACGTACGTTTCGAAGAACTTGGGTGTTTTTTTTGTTATATAGATATAACCATCTTGAATAAGTGTGGGAAAACTAAAAAAAAAAAATCATTTACATTAAATTGCCTAAAGATGATCTATCCAAACAACACATTATTTTTTAATTTCTCAGATTCTTGCTTGGAGGACCTCAAAACTGAAGAAGATTCTTTGTACTTAAAAGAAGGTGAACCTTGTAGTCCCCAAAATACGCAAGAAAAAAATACTTCAAGATTTTTGAAAACCTTTAAATCTTCAAAATAAATTTACTTATAATAATTATCAATAAATAAATATATGGGGTTGACCCGATAGGTCATCATTTGGATTTTGCCACATAACTGAGAGTAGTAAAAGGGTTGCCTATCTATGTATAATATATTTAGAACTATATAATAATATATTCGAAGAGAGTCCTATGGAGTACAAACTTTAAAATGAGATATAACATCTACACTTCATAAATGACATATGACTTACTACAATCTATCTCCGGATCATATATCTTTAGTATAGATCTCCTATATATTTAATATAATATATATATATATTATATAATCGATATAATAAGTGGCAAAATTATAAGGTTATATATATTATAATTTGGATATATCAGCAGAGCACCGCCAATGCGAAGTCCAAGGTTCCAGCTCGATTCAAGCAGTATTTTGAAAATATATAATAATATCATATAATAGCTCTTAAACTTACCAATATTATTATTACTGATAGAGTCACCATGATATATATTATTTTTTGTTTAGATTTTGATTAAACACTAACTAATGCTTTATGATAATTAATATAAGTGTTCTATATAGTTTAAATTGATAAGAATTACGAAGTAGAAGTAAAGTAAATTTTTTAACTTATGATATCGGTATGAATAAGTAAATTTTTTTGTGATATTTGGTGCATAGTATTTCGATGTGTACCGCGTTTAAGTATTGTGCATATAGTTTATATTGTGACCTTAGCGTTACTATATATATTATTTGCATACTTATTAGGTGAATACTATATATATTAATAAGAATATCTATATAGTGAGATAAGAGGTGACAGATATAATAAATTATTCAATGATGGACGACTTAAGGTAGCCAAAAAAATGAAGAGGTGAGATAATAGTGAATCTCGAGTTTGAACGAAGGGATATTGCGAAGAGAATGGAATCACTTAACGACAGTATAAAGTACAGTCTAGGGGGCACGAGATGAATGCCTATCTACGCTTATTACAGGGGGCTCTAGTTATTTAACCTATCCACTAAGGAGTGTTCCTCCAAGCACCAGGTATCCTCTTTAGACCCAGTAACCTAGTCGGGCACAATTATACTTATAACACTCTTCACTAGGCAAGCCTCACTTTATCAATATAGGTAATATATGAGTAGGAAGAAACTTCTAGTAGTAGGACAGTCATTCGCAGTTTCTTTCAGAAGACCGCCACTTTAGATAGCACTTTAAATTCACATCTATCATTATTTAATTAGTCCGTGATGGGTTATCAAATTCTATCATATCAACGATCTTACAATAACTGCTGTGTGAGGTGTGATAGAGAAGAACTCGTGTGATTGGGGGGGGTTGTGTAAACCATCATAAAATTTATTATTATTAATCATTATAACCATTTTGCACTCCAATGAATTCACGAATGGAGTAAGTGGAAGGTACAGCAAAACCTACCTCTATACTCACGATCAGGGGTCAGAGGACCCGAAAGTGAATCTGACTAAACAGTTACTGGGGACATAATACCTTCACTAACTCATATACTAGCTTTGCACAATAACGTGCTCCACAATGACAATTAAAGTGCCCTCTACCGGGAGGGACTAAGAAGGAATATAACGTCCCCAACATAAACGTATATACAATACCTATTATAAGCGGCATAAGCTAATGCTACTTTAGTATTATGGTTAGGTACCACCACCGATTATCGGGAAATAAACTCACCTCTCAATCTTTTTTAATATAAATGGATAATTTTATACACCGCTGGAATCACACACCTATGCCTACTCAATATTACGGGGTTATATATATATATCCACTTATTATATATCTACCTACTCATATACCGGGCAGCAGTGGCTATGGATATATCCTTATATATTAATTAGTACCTCATAACCAAGCTGGTAAGTTATCCATTTATACCTAATTATAACCATTATTCTTCAACTATAGTCATTCAGGCAGTAGTTACCTATAGAACAAAAGTTTTAAAACTATTATCTACGGTTATTAAGAATCATTGATAGACCAAGATGTGTCAATGAAGTACTATTATCGCTATATGATAGATTTTAATAACTAGCTATCACTTTAGAATGATAGAAGGGTTAATGCTTTAGGTGTATTACATATAAATGATAGCAAATAAAGATAATACCTTTGCTAAATCAAGCCTATAAAATGTAATATTCGAATGAATATATTAGATACTATAACTATATATATAAGACGAAGCGTCAATGACTGCTTACTATATTATATATCTTATAACAGATTTCGAGCTTATCTCCCTATATTTAAGATTATTTATACTAATAAAAAATTAATCATATGTATAATTGAATACAAAGACTATCTATTTCTTATATTTAAGATATAGAACTATTTCTTACATAGGATTAATAGTAAGGATCAGTACTACATCTGTTTATATTCGAGTCTCTGTGTTAACAGTTCGTCGAATTACAAATATATTAAGAGAAACGAGAATATTTCAGAATTCTAACTTAACAATGTATACTTTATTATATTAGGAATATAATCAAAAATATAACTTGGGGAGAAGGGTTTTCCTAACAGCAGTAGAAGGTCTCAGATAAACTATTCGATACTAAAGTATTAATCTGTACTCTTCAATGACAAAATGTAGGCTGCAATGTGGGTAATACTCATCTGGTCTATTGTTACAAGAATAAATAATCAAGTGTACATAAGCTCATAGATTTCTTATTACACAGAACAACGAGGATATCGCTATTACTCATACAGAGAGCGAGTAGGATGTGGTTGACACATGTTGGGCTTATTCAATAGAGAATACAAAATTCTGCTCTATCGATCTCATATTGATGCAAGATGAGTAGGAAGTTCTCACACTCCGAATATGTTTGAGTTGGACTATCATCTACCATTACTGACGCTGATTACCTTCTCTCTATGATCAGGATAGGTTGCTGAAGAAGCCCTAGCCATATTCGATACAGGGCTTTCTGTCATCAATATAGAATCCTGGCCCTTTAGAGAGAGCCTGTGAGTGGAATTCGTATCCCCACCCAATACGGAGCCTCACTTTATTGGAGAACCAAGGGAGGAGCCTACTAGAAAGTATACGGCGCACATTTTCAGAGATTTGCAATCGATTTGGCAATCTCTATTAAAACAGGAACCAAAATTAGTAGCTTTTATTTTATAGGGGAGGCTCTTATCCACAAACGGTTTGGTCCTCGAGGGGTGTTAATGTGATTTGACTGTCAATGAGAGTAGCGTACAGTAGATGTATCACGATATTTATTCAACACAACTTGTTTGGGAGAATATAGTTCAATACGAGAGTCTAGCTGTCATGGAATTATTATCATGTGCTGGGACAATGACTTTGATAGCAAATAAGAGGACATAGATGGGAAGGTGAGTCCATTACTAAATATAGATATGTCATCCACCCTCGAGAAGTGTAAGGTCGAATTTATTGTATTGGTAAGGTTTTAGATGGATCATAGAGCGGCTCTGTGAACCAATTATCCAACGCGCACATGTAATTATTTGAATTATTTTGTGATGTTTGTTACACCACTTTGTGCGCATGCCGTAGGTCATTTTTCTTTTTATCTACCCTTGACGCCGGCATCCGTAAGAATGCGGAAGATTTTATCTTTGTGCTGCTACTCAGGTCGGTTGCTAAGATTGACGAACATTTTTCCTAATACTAATGGAGGTTTTACATTGCCTTAGAGCTTGTCAGAGAAAGCCTATGGTAGGGATAGTTCTTAGAACAAATTCAAAAAAAAGTTTTCCTATGGAGAGAAACCATATAATAGAAAAATTTTCTATGAGTAATCACCCATTCCAATAGTAAGTATGATATGGATGCACAAAAAGGAATGTTATGCAATGGCAGGTAAAAGAAAAGAATCACATGGCGCCTGCTTCCTCTCAGTACAGGTACCCTGAAAAATTGAGAGGGAGCGCGCCAGGAACCATGTGCGTCAAACACAGGAGAAAAAGATGATGTCAAATGTTGTATCAACTTTTCAGATTCCCAAAAAAATGGGCTCTCTGAGAGAATGGGAACACAAGGCAGCGAAAGCACAGAAAACCTACCAAAAGAAGTTCGTATATGTTGATATCAGGCTAGACACTCACATTGTAGGTAATGGACCCATGACTTGAGATCGCACTGTAAGTGAGTGTAAGGTATTGAGGATGCAAGAGGAATAGATTTTTTACATGGTGAGAGGATAGACAAATCCTACAGATAATAAAGAATGATGAAGGAAAATTTTACGTGGCAAAGGCAAAGAAAACAGCATAGGAATATTAGATAGAATATAATGAAAGAAGAGGGTATTGGGAAAGCAAGTAGCAAGAGAGAAGTTAAAACAGTAGCTAGTGAACTACAGTCATATTCATTCAGAGGAAGATCGATCGAACGGAACCATCTATACACAGATTCATAGGGACAGCAGGCATTACTCAATAGATACTTAATCAGTATTTATACCTTACTGCGCTCTTTTTCACATATATGGTAGTGATCGAGAGAGTCGGAGGCAATGGTATACATTAGATAACTGGGAGGCCAATCATTTTAAGCCTTTTTGTTCCACAGCTCAAGCGTGTTTAAGGAGGAGATGTGAGGGGAAAGAAGGTAATTCAAAGATACGCTGGAATATCTGTCCAAAGATGAACCCATCTTCGATAGGTGCAGAGCAAAAGTGTGAGTAGATAATGAGGATCATGCCCATCACCGGCACAGGAAGTATATGGAGCAGCAGTAGTTTGGCAGTTGTTATATCCGCATCAAGTCGAACTGTAATTGACTGGACGGATATAACCATTTTCCACGTACTTTCTCTTCAGATAGAGTCAGAAAAGTAAAGGCATGGTTTTGATGACCCTTTCGGGAGTTTTGGAGGGTACATTGCTGTTCACCGCATCAATTTGGTCACAACATTTTAGCTAATTTACCATAACTCTAAATATGTTTTCTTCTCAAAAATCTGTTCTAAGGTAAAGAAGGTTGGCTATAACGATGTGTTTAAATTGTAATTCTCGGACAATTTACCCTGGATCTTTGCCAGAGGAAGCATGGGTTTTTTGCGGAGATTACAGAGTTGGATCAAATGCGGAAGAATGTTGGAACTTCTCGCTCAGAAGGAGGTTTATAATTGAGGGTTGAATCCCTTATCTGTCCGGTAAATATTTTTCACCCACACCCAGCTGACAACATGTCTTAGCTATAATTATGAGCAAAAGCACGCGTACTTGGTTTCGACTCTATATCCACATATACTATCATTTTAGCACCCGGAACTCAGTTGTCGGAATTGCGCTTTCTCAGTCTTTCTAACGCTAAGGAAAGCCATTTGTCAAAAACTGGCTTACGCCTCGTCAGTCAAACCCTCAACATTAGGCAGCAAGTTGCTTTATGATGCGACATTATGAGAGGGGAGACAGCAGAGCAGTGCATATAAATTCGGGCGACTCGCTTCAGAGGATACCAATGTCAGCAACAGCAGGTTGCTATAAATTTGTCTGGGGATGAAGAACTATGGGTCGCGCGCAAATCTGAAGAAAGAGACTCGCTGAACCTTCTAACTTTCACATATACTTCGATAGAGATACCACACAAACATGTGAGCATAATATGCCCTCGATCCACATATTCGACACACATTATTATATCTAATCCGTCACACTATAGAGATAATAAATTTCTCTTTGAGTCCACGAATATGTCTAACGTGTATTTCGGCCACGGTTGGCAACGGCGAACACTAGAAACAATATTAAAAGATGATTAGCTGGTCAGACACTCAGCGAAGCAAAATGCACGTAATGTCTACATGGATTGGTAGAAATTTAAATATATAGAAGAAAAGTTAAAATAGATGTAGGTAATTCGACCAGGTTGACGGACCAAGTACTATAATTTCATTCTAGATTCATATTCAAACAAGTACGGCCGAAACTACAGGAATACTTCTCGGGAAGATATGGTAGCTGCTGGAGGAGTTGTCGCTCATATGCACACATTCCAGCTGATGGTATGTCACCATAACTCTCGGGTTTATCTCAGGGAGTGAGCGTTCCACAGGATCTTGTACCTACACTAATTCGGTGAGTCCGTTACACGTTTTATATTACATAAGGTCAAATCCAAAGATAAGTAGTGAAACTAAATAAATGTCCGTTTCGTTATATCTCAAAAAACTCCTTGTTTCATTGCAACCTGTTTTGTATATCTAAGGCACACAAAGCTACTTTTTGTCATGAGTTTCACCAATAATCAGAGTGTCTACCTCAAGTTAGGAACGATACAAAGTTATGCGGGCCGATCAGAAATTTAGCGAACTCGCTCGCGGGTGAGGGGTAGGTGTTAGAGAAGTTCACAGACACAAGAGGACATCCAAGCAAAATACGCGGAATTCTTCCTCAGCACAAAAATGTATCTCCCTTAATGCTGGACCCCAAAGGTCTTTCTCTCAAGACAGGGAGCAAATGCTATGCACAGTGTTATAGAGATGTATACATATACGAAAGCATAAGATTAGTGGAAAAGAGATGGAGATGGGGAGCCCGCAATGATATGAGTAGATTCCTTTTATTTGAATTAATTAGCCCTAAGTCTATAAATTATAAGCATAGGGAATGGAGGGAGGGAGATCTGCCTTTCGGTACTCGCGTGAATGGATTTGTTTATTCTACATCTGTAATTATAGAGTAATGATAGTGGGATGGCGCATTACATGATAGGGAATATGATATGAATTCCTATTCGCTTTGAATAATGATACGCTGTACATGGGACATGGCACGTCCTTCAGAAATTCGAAGATTGAGATTTACTTATTGGCATTTCCATCGCACTCCTATTAGATTATATCCTATTCTCACGGAGGAAATCAATATCGCCTTCCGGATGAGGGATCTATAGGAATTTGATTCCTATCGTAATTTAAGATAGGGAAGGATGGGATCCTATACGGAATTTTTTGATTCCTAAATCTTATTAAAATAGAATGGAATGGATCTATAGGATTTTTGCTGGGTTTCACTTTTCAAATACTTGCCAGCACAAGGGTATCCATGTCGTACCCATTCTAAATCTTCTTGGTTGCTCATAGAGGACATTTACAAGATGCATCTTATTACGGAGGCCGAGCTATGTTCGTCTGCAAGTTGGTTTAACTATGACATAGGCCTCTGTTTTATATCCAGACACTGCCACATACGCTCAATCCTTACTCAGTAGTAGGGAAGAAAAAAGCAGTCTGCACTAGACTATACCGTTACTCAACTCTTTACACGCGTTTCAAGACGTGTTCCGTTGCCGAGCATTGAAGAAATATTCACCTCGCTAGGAGGCAACACAGTTTTTTCATCAATAGACTTGATCGACGCGTACAACTCCCTAGCTGTTTTCGGAGGAGACTGCAAAAGTTGATGGCACCTTTTATCTTGTTGGAACTATCTTATGATACATTAATGTTGCGGGAATTTTTTTTGTAGGGCCAACTCCATTAGGCATTTGTTTTTTATTATGTTTCTTATGATTATCGAGTAAATTTGTGTAACGCATGGAAAGGATGTATATATTATCGTCTTATTCTTTTATTTTTATTTGTCTTATTTCCTCATTTTGGACGCACCCTTTTGAATAAAGCCTTACTTTCGATGTTGACCTATTGTGTTATATCATATTCTAGATCATGACGTTGATAATCTAAATAGCGTTTGTATTAATCATGGGTCCTCTGGTAAAAATCACAATATCTAAAGTAACTACCAGTTTGCAACTTTATATACATGAATTCATAATATCTTATTTGACGACTCCTATATGTATGCAAGGTACATAAGAAATAGTACCGAAACAAATTATATTGTTAATTATATAAAAATTATTAAAAATAGTTTTCATTACCTATATATAATATATATATATAGTATTATTTAAGAATAATATAATATAATAGTTGTATAGGTATTCAAAACTATGATATCTACAATAGTGTATAAGCTTTACTTTATAATAACAAATATACTAAATTATATCATATATTTTGTATTACTAGGTATTTATATTTTAATATACGATTAAGGAAGGGATGGAATCTTCCCGGACCAAGCTAAGGTGGAGACCATGAAAAGTTTTATCCTTCCTACAACTGTAAAAGAAACATAGAGTGTTTTAGGTTTCTTCTCCTATTTTCGCTTCTTGATAGAGAACTTTGCGTTTGTTGCACAGCCTTTGTTTGATATGGTGAAGAAAGACGTCAAACTTGTATGGACGTTGAAAAGCACCAGGAGGCTTTCGATACAATCAAAGATAAGTTGGTGGTACAACCACAGTTAACGTTTCCCGATTAAAGTAAGGAATTCTTTGAAGAAGCGTTTGACACCTTGAAAGATAAGTTGGTGGTAAAACCATGGTTGAGTTTCCCCGAGTTTAGGTAAGAATTCTTCGTGAATACTGATGCTTGTAATAACGGCATTGGAGGCGTGTTGTACCAGCTCACAGATGATGGAAAAGAGAAGCCTCTTTCCTTCGTTTCACACGTTCTCAGAGGCAGTGAGAAGAACTACGATACGATCGAAAAGGAGTGTTTGGCCGTGGTGTTCTGCTTACAGAAGTTTAAGAAAACCATCTTCGGTTACAAAGTAACCATCATCACAGATAATCAGCCTCTTAATGGCATCGTTAGGAATAAATGGGATAATCGTTTATTAGGTAGATGGAATTTATTGGATAATAGATTTTCCTTCGGATATAGTTTTGAAAGTTCTTGTCCTTGAAAAGGAAACTTGAAATTTTTATCTTTATGGGAAAGACTAAAATGCCAATTGTTCTGAAGAGAACTTCTATTTTTATTTATTTCCTCAGCGTTCCTAAATACTGGGACAGGAACCGAGTTCTCAGGAACTGGAACTGGAACTCTTGTATTCAGAAATATGATACTGATAGTGAATTCACTACTGCAGGAACTGGAACCATCTATAGTAGCAATGGTAAGGGGTGCCAATTAAGGTAGACATAATACATTCACATATTAATCTATCTTATATATTAACCAGAGGCCTGAAAAGAAAAAAATGGAAGTTCATCTGAAGAAGTAATCTGTGAGTTCTTCCGTAGAGAAAATAAGTGGGTTTTGTTTGGGCTCTTTTCATGGCAGTAAATGTAATGAACAGGTGTCAAATTGAGTGAGTGAGTGAAATTGTTTGTTTTGTACAGTTTATTTTACTAGCCCTAATGAAGTATTTATTTATTGCAAATGGAAGCTCTTATAAGATTGTTACAGAAGCATTAATATTTTGTTAAGTATTCATTAGATCTAAGTATGGAATTTAATTTTTACAATTTCTTTATATTTTTTCAACTTCTATCAGCAGAGATTAATAGATGGCCTTTGCCCTATACACCTTTTTCGCGCGTTCATGTTGATAGTATTGGGAAGCTCCCCACTTGTACAGAATCAGGAGCCCAATATATATTAGTATTTCGCGATGTTTTGACCCGTTACGTTGAGTTAGTGCCTTGTAAGACTAGAACGAGTAAAGAGTTTGCCCGAGGCTTGTCAGAAAAGGGGTCATTGTGGACACTCAGCGCCAACAACAATTTTATAACATCTCAGCATACAGTTCTGTCCGATTTTGACTACAATAGCGGACTACGTAGTTCGGCAAAAAAATTTCTAACGGATATTATCGATATAAAGTATATTCTAAGGACTTGTGCAAGCATGCTCTGTGAATAGGATAAAAAAAGGTGGAAATTATGCTTATAACAAAGATCTTCACGTAACGTATAGCGTCAGTTTGATATAGTCAAAACTCTGATATAGAGTCCTTATTCCTACGACACCTACGTAAGACAATCATAAGTATCTGGGTAATTAATTATAATATAATATGATACCTATACTATATAAGTTTTGACCAAATATCTAGCTATTAATTATTACGCGATATATAGCGATCCAAATAATCTGGTATATACCTCTCCTCATATTCTCTTGCTATAGTGTTTACTATTATATATATATATTAAAGAAGACGTCCCTTTAATAATGAACATGTATAGTACCCCGTCTAATTGTATGTATTGGTTGGGTAGGTTCTCCGTTGTCGGTGGGTGTTGGTGTGTGTGTGTTGATAGTGGAGAATGTGAGTGAGTGAGTGTGTAGGTGTGTGTTTCGATTGTTGTCTTAGAGTAAGGGTGGTGTGAAGGATGTTGTGTTTGATAAGTAAAGGATCGATTAAGCAGGTCTATTTAAAATTAGAAGCACTTAATTGAGTGAATTCCTAAGATGAGGAGCATAACGCGGGTTTGAGAGTAGTATAATAGATAAGGACATAACTTCAAAGTCAGCATACCATATACTAGACGGGAATGGTTCAAAACTAATAATTCATAAAAAAGATACTACGCAATAGAGAATATCACAAATTAACATGAAGAGATTCTTGTTTGATCATCAGATTGTAGGGTATAGATAGCTCTACTAATCATATAAATGTATTATTACTCAGCTATCGTCCTACTTATTTGGTATTACAAGTTTGAAGAACAACCTTCCATGGCCGCGGTAAGACTATTGTGCGAATGTTTAAAGAGGTACATAATAAATTTTTAATGGTAGTTCTTTTTGTTTACAGTTCAGGTAGCTCGCTTTTAATTCAGAGAATCCATGGCGCAAAGATAGAGAGCATAAGCGAGAGAAGTTGATTGTAGGCTAGCAGAAAAAGATCACAACGACTCACATAGTTTTGTCTTTATAGAAATTTGAATTAGTAGTTTTGGAATACATTAATAATATATCGATAGGAAATAATATATTTATAATTAAAGAATAGATGTTAAAAGGAAAATTGGATAAGTGAAAATGTGATTGATAAATGATTTAATTAATTGAATTGAAGAAAAGTAAATGCACTCAATCCAAAAGAGTGACACTCAGAATTCAGGTTTCAGAAGAAGATGATGATGTAGAAAGACAATTATTCTACTACATCACCCGAATACGAACCACATTATTACCTCATTTATCACTTCTCAAATCCTCTCACACCACACTTAACCAGCACTCGCTTGGATATAATTTTTATCACTCAGACTCCTCTACGCAATCAACCTCAGTTTGATACACTCTTTACTTACAATATCACTGCTTTTTGCGTCCTCAAACACTTTAATTTAATCGCAGATTGGAATAGTTCTTGGTTATGTTATTCCAGAAATATCTCATCAGATTTTACAGTCAGCCCGGCTCGGGTTAGGGCTGGTGTAAGAATGATAGCGAATGGAAGTTGGTAGAAAAGAGAAAGGTTATTACAACGCCGATGCTAGAGAGTTTCTGCAGGCAAAAGATTACGCTTCTTTCCTTGGATCTAGTCGAGATTTTTAACTGCTTCTAATGGTCTCACATGAATGATTCCAAAATGCAACGTTCTCTGATAATAATTGGCACGGTGAGTTCAGAGGAAAGCAGACGTGTTAGACCGATTTTGTGCAGGGAGGGACTTAACAAAAATTACTTCCTTTAAGAATAGCCCCTTGCTATGTAGAAAATTCTTCAAGCGCCACTCCACGCATATGAAAGGCGAGATAATAGGGGAGAGAGCCTCACGGCGGATTCCCTCCAAGAATTCCTCATAGCATGACAGAATTTCTATGTCCCTATGAACAATAACGCGGTTATATCTTATTACATTTTATTAAACCGGAATCATCTTGTTGTATGTACATCACAATTTTTTTTCTTCTAGGGGGAAATCGTAATTTTTTTCATGTAGTAACAGACAACAAGATCGGCTGCTATCTTGAGCTACCATTTACACATCAACATCTCATATGTTCAATACTTCGGTCCTTTTAGACGCTCTCTCACCAAACTCCCATGATTAACAAGAAGTCAACAATTTGGAGGAGGAGATTACAGGACTCGAACGCTACAGCTCTCAGTAGTGTTAGTACACTTTATGTGAGATCTATTACGCTCGCAAGTTTTTCGGCCTGAAGAGTCGCATGAGCGTCCGCCCTGTCAATTTGGATGTGAATACGGATATGTTCGAGGAAATTAAGCAACATAGGTTTTTTATATGCCTCCGGGGAGTGAACTCCATCAAGCAAATAGCATTTTCTGGAGTGATATATGTATATAGTTTTCTGATAACTTAGTATTCTAAGGAAAAACTCTTTGGATTTAAAGCGTATAGTCATGGTAAGATTTAGAGAAAGATATATGCATTCTGAGAAGAGACCTTTCGCATTTTTACATCGAGTTTGTAATCGTTTTTATCTCTTTGACGCTTTGATTGTTTTAAGTAACGTAGTATTTTTATTTTGATATACAACCAGATGGGATTGCAAAGAAGAGTACTATCTACTTCAAGCTATGTATACGTTCTTATACTTAGCCTACAGTTTAGCTCTGGAGAATTAACAATTTATATGCCTTCTGCATGCTTCAATTAGTCTTAAAGCAATTTCGTGAAATAACGTTATCTAAAAATATTTTGTAAGTGTTTTTCCTTCTAATCAAATTAATTCCTTCCTCGTTTGGATATATTTGCGCGATTGTTAATTAAGGAAATACGGAAAACGTACTCTTGTTACCTAAGTCGGAAACTGGGCATTCTCACGGCACCAATTTACGGGGATTTAAGTTACCAATTAAGTACCGGCTTAACGATTAAATATTGAGTTAATTGAAGGCTATTTTGCTAGCATGTTAACATTGATTTAGATAAATTAGTTAATTTTTAATTCGAAGTTAGAGATTCAAGGTCTTAGATTTCAGAATATTTCCTTATTTTACTTTACATTTTGCTTCATCTGCTTTAAGTTTGTTTGTAATATTTCTTTTTAAACTTGCATTTATCGAAGTTGAGATTCATTAGTTGTATATATGCTTATTTTTTTTTTTCATAGAATTAAAAGGTAATGTAAAACTTCCATGTTGAAGACCATTTTTTTCAAAAAATACAATATTGTGTTTATTAGCAAGAACTTTTTTCTTCTATAAAGAAAAAATAAGAACAGTAAACTCTCATTAATTTTAAGTAACGGTACTTAAGCTTTGTATTTTAGGAAAGTAATCTAACATTTAAAACCATTTAAAAAATAAGTAACTAACAAGTATGTTTAGCTATATAGCATTCGAAAATAAAGGGGCAATTATCAATTAAATTCATACCCTTGACCAGTCTATATTAAGTTAGCATTAGCTCTTGTTAATATAAACTACACAGATGCTTGGTTTCATAATTTCGAATGTTTAAATTTTAATCTAACTTTATCGGACGGAATTGAGAGGTAGAGCACGAAAGATTTATACCTTAATAACAAAAATTAAGAGTTAAAGTATTAAAGTACGATTCCTCTCAAGATGCTATTTTATGAAATGATCGTGGTCAGTGTGAGTAGATTCTCTTTTAGATTTCGAACATTTCTCAGTAAACCTATTTAGGCCAACATATAACTACCAAACAGTCCATGCGTAAAAGTCTAAAGAAGTAGAACACACAATTTCTCCTGACCCGGCTTAGTCTTTATCATTTGCCACACAGGAGAACCAGCATTTCTTATAGTAGCAGAAGGATAACCAATAGATCTTAATTCAATATCACTTTATAGATATCGTCCCTCAGCCCTTTATGGTTTAAAAGGAAACAATTATTAAGACAATTTCATTACGCCTATACGTGATCTAACCATCAAGAATAGATCGGTATCACTACCCTCTCTTTTCAAAACACATTTTCTTTGACACTCGTCTATTTCTA
>JABUQX010045091.1:5000-12500 GCA_015478945.1 Trachelipus rathkii | reverse complement strand
GGATTGGTTAAAGGAAGATGAGTGGGGAAAGGGTATGAGTTTATGAGATGTAAATTTCTCCACTGAGATAAAAGGAATTAAGGTGAATTAGTTATAAGGGCTAGCAGCAGATTGAAGAGTCCAAGAGTAAGTTAAGAAGGATTGATATGTTTTTGTTTCTAGGGGTATAACCGTGTGTAGTTTTGTTTCTTTGTTCATCTCCAATACGAAAGGCAATAAGAATATTGGAGAAAAAAGTTGTGAATTAGTGATTTTATTTTTTGCCAGTTGAAGTGAGGTTATCACTAATTGGTGAATGTTATGGATACTATTAATGGTTTGTTCGATTAAATTTATTAATGCCCTTATACTTCCCATTTGATTTATGATATTATGCGTAGCGCTTAAACTGGATTGGAACTCTATCAATTTTTGTAAGCTATCCCTAAAATTCATTAAAGTACGAGTGTTTGCTTTTAATTGCTCTTTTAACTCGGTTATTAGTAAATTTGAGGTGGAGGCGTAATTGCCTAAGATGTTTATTTTCTTTCTAAGTAGTTTTACCTGTTTGTCTGTGGCCGTACCAAAAAGAATGTTGAGGACGTCTCCTCCGAACTCTAAAGCAGCTCGTTTCCTTTTTGATCGTGCTGAGATCCAAGGTAGCTCACTTACTTCATTTAACTTCTGGGCTAGAACTTTTACTCGAATGGTCATTAATTTAAATTCCCACTGATGAGCCCTTTGGTGGGTTGAAACATTCAAAAATGTGGTTTCGAAAGAGGGTAGGAATGACTCTTTGATGTTATTCACTAGCTTAGTTGTCTTAATAATTGTTTCTTTAATGTCTGAGGGACATTCTAAGGAAATAATTAGATCTAGGTATCCTTCTATGAAACTTGCTTCTCCTGTGCGATATAAGACTAAGCCGGGCAGAATTTTTGTTTCTTCCTTTTCTTTTACTAGACTGTTTTGATATGTTGGTAGGATGGTAAGTAGCAACAAGATCAGTTTTCCGAACTTCATTTCTAAAAGATTTTAATCGTATTGAAATACTTTATACTTTTCTTATATTTTGTAATAGTTAAGGTCGCCTAATCATACTTGATAAAATTTTAAACATCGAAAATGAATGGTTAGTTAAAACAAAGCAATGCTAACTTAATTATAATTGGTCAGTTGAATTCTTATTTTCGAATGCTATATGCTAAATACTTGTTAGTTACTTATTTTTTAAATGTTTAAATGTTAGATTACTTTCTAAATTACAAAGCTAAGTACGTTTTCTTAAAATTATTGAGAGTTACTTGTTTCTTATTTTTTTCTTTATAGAAAAGTTCTTTGCTTTTTTCTATTTTATTGTATTTTTTGAAAAAATTGCGTTGTCCCCCCCTTTGGAGTGAAACGTATTCTTTAAAATTTAAAAAAAAATAAGCATAAATACAACTAATGAATCTAATCTAAGTTAAATGTTAGTTTAAACAGAAATATAACTAACGAACTTAATCCAGGTTAAGGTTAATCCAAGTAAAAAAAAATCAAAATTATATCTAAACCATAAGAATTAAAAAACTAAAGTTCAATGTTACACGCTTCTTCATTCAATACTAGGGGTACTTTAATGTAACTTAATCCCCAGTAGCATTCGACTTAATAAAAGAGTACTTTTCCGTATCTTAAATCCCAAATAAGAAGAATATATTAGAAAGAAAACGTTTGGCAAAACTTATTTTAAACGTAAAAGTTAATCAACTTAACAACTAATTTGCGCAAAATTTCTAATCCAGACTAAAACTTAGTATAAAACCGGTCATCTTAATAGATATCTTTCTTAATCCCATCTAGGTTTATTATCTAATCTACGTTTCTTAAAACAATAAACGGCAAAAAAAACTATACAAATGAGAAATGCGAAATGTCCGAAGACATCTTCTTAAATCTAAAGAAAATCTTCTTAAATCCAAAGAGTTTTTCTTAAATCTACAAAAAATTTACAAAAAATCGATATGAATTAATAGCCGGGAGGCAAATAATATGTCTTATTTCCTCTAACTATCGTATTCAAATCCAATTTGACAGGCGGAGGTTGGACTGTAGGAGTCTTCACTATAGTCTCCGTGGTGTCTTTTACCTCTGCTTGTTGTTGAGCCTGTTCTCTCATCCTTGTTTGACTTCTTGTAATTCTGGGGGTAGAATCTCTAGGACCAGTAAACAATTGATGTGGTTTGTAAGACGGATCTTGTTTTCTGTTATCTCTGACGATTTCCCTAGGAGGTGATTCTACAACAGTGGGAATGGGATAATTCCCGTTATTTTCAGGGACATTAAGAGATTTCTCTGGGGAAGGAATTCTTGGAGGGGATCCGCCGTAGGCTCCGTATATCTCGCCTTCATATGCGGGTGGCTCTTGAAGAATTTCTCTAACAGGGGATTCTAAGGAAATCTTTTGTTGGATAGGTGACAAAGATGGTCTAAACTCTCTTCTCTGAACTAAGGGATTAGACGGAGTTCTTTGGAAGTCATTTCTAGGAGTGGAACAGATAAATTCACTGTCAGGACGTACTCTTCCTGCAACTACATCGCTATACCTTCTCTTTTCTACAACTTCATCGCTATATCTTACAGGTTCCACCGGGGCTGGCTGTTCTATGGGAGTCTGATAACTCCAAGAACTATTTCCAATCTGCGTTGGTTGTGGTGGAGGAATTGGGTAAGAGTTGTATCCAAACTGAGTTGATGGCGGTGGAGGAGCTGGAAAAGAATTATATCCAAGCTGAGCTGGTTGTGGTGGAGGAGTTGAGAAAGAATAATGGGAAGGTGGTCGTTCGGGTGGAGTAGAATAGTCTTCTACTTCATCATCTTCTTCTGAACCGATTTCTGAGTCACTCTTGGGTGCATCTTCTTCAATTCTAACTTCATCACCTTCCTTGGAGCTTAACATTTCTTTAACCGCTTGAGGATTCCAAACTTCATCATTCATAAAGTCAAACTGGGACTCTGTGATCTTTTCTGCTGCAATCACTTTTGCATTGTCCACAGTGGACAGGGAATGTGCCTACGCTGAACTTAAACAAACTGTACCATTAATTTATTTAGTCCTCTAAACATCGCACAGATGTATGGCCCTTCAAGACTTTGTGACATAGCTTGGAACTATGATGAGGCTTCTTGACAGCTCTGATGAAAACATAATCTCCGATTTTGAATTCTCTTTTCTTGGCTTTTTTATGTTGTTGCTCGAAAGTCTTGGTTGTTTCTTCCTCCAACTTTTCTCTGGCCAAATCTCTTATGTTATCGATCCTTTGCTATCAACCATCTACTGTCATCTGAAATGAACTCTTTTTCTCCGCCTTTTTAACGAAAGGAGATACATAATCGGGCATTTCATAAGGGACTCTCTTTATATAACCATGCAATAGGAAATGAGGAGAGGATCCGATGGATCGATTATAAGCGGAATTAATAGCGATTTGGGCAAAACTAAGGTACTTATCCCAGACTTTATGATTGTCTTTCACGTAGTGTCGTAGGAAAGACTCAATATCAGAGTTGATCCTTTCAACGACGCCGTTCTGGGATGCTTTATAAGGCAAAATTTCCACCTTTTTTATCCTCCAAGCCTTGCACAAGTCCTTAAACACCTGACTTGTGAACTCTAGGGCATTGTCCGACACGAGGAGTTGGGGGGCGCTATGCCTACATATGACCCTTTTCTGCAGCGCTCGGGCAAACTCTTTACTCGTCCTAGTCTTACAAGGCACTAACTCAACGTAACGGGTCAAAACATCGCGAAATACTAATATATATTGGGCTCCTGATTCTGTACAAGTGGGGAGCTTCCCAATACTATCAACATGAACGCGCGAAAAAGGTGTATAGGGCAAAGGCCATCTATTAATCTCTGCTGATGGAGGTTTGGGACCTTTTGCTCTAGCACACGATACACACTGACTACAATATTCTTTTACCAATTTTGAGAGGTGGGGGAAAACGTACTTTTCTTTCACCCTCTTTTCTGTTCTTAACTGTCAACCGTGTCCGCTGCCTAGCGAAGCATGGCAGTGATCTATCACACTGTATATCATACTGTCGGGGACCTGGATAACATAAGGTTTTGACTGTGTAGCATAATATAAAACACCTTTAATAAAAATATGTGGATAGGTTTTTGGGTTTGCTTTAGCCCATTGCACTAATTTACCTAACCTTGGTCACCTTTCCTGTTCTTTTATGAAGGTTTCCTTCGTTAACACAAAATCTGTTCGTGGTAAATTACCTTTATTTTTAATTACATTTTTAATAAAAAAGACGTTAGGTGCAGGATGCCTACTCAAATAATCTGGTGGAATATTGTTCTTACCCTTTTTGTACACAATGGTGGGGGAAAAACTATTAACGAATAAATTCCATCTAGCTAGTCGACCAGTCTGCTGTTTATTGCGAAAGATGAAACAAAGAGGCTGATTATCTGTGATGATGGTTACTTTGTAACCGAAGATGGTTTTCTTAAACTTCTGTAAGCAGAACACCACGGCCAAACACTCCTTTTCGATCGTATCGTAGTTCTTCTCACTGCCTCTGAGAACGTGTGAAACGAAGGAAAGAGGCTTCTCTTTTCCATCATCTGTGAGCTGGTACAACACGCCTCCAATGCCGTAATTACAAGCATCAGTATTCACGAAGAATTCTTTGCTATAATCAGGGAATGTTAACTGTGGTTGTACCACTAACTTATCTTTCAGCGTGTCAAAAGCCTCTTGGTGTTTTTTCGTCCATATAAATGGGACATCTTTCTTAACCAGATCATATAATGGCTGTGCAACGACTGCGAAGTTCTCTATTAAGAAGCGAAAATAAGAGATGAAACCAAGTATACTCTGTGTCTCCTTAACATTCGTAGGAGGGATAAAACTTTTCATCGTTTCCACCTTCGCCGGATCCGGGGAGATCCCATCCCTTCCTATCTTAAAACCTAGATACAAAACTGATGATTGTAAGAAGCTACACTTGGACAGTTTTACCCTCAACTTGTTTTCTCTAAAAGCGGTAAGAACTTTTCTTAAATTTTCAAAGTGTTCGGTTACATTCTTGCCTTGCACTAGGATGTCGTCAAGATAGACTTGTGCAACGGGTCCTAGGAGGTGATTTAAGGCCATAATCATTACGCGAGAATACACCGAGGGGGCGTTCTTATGCCCAAACATCAGATGGGTGGGGCAAAGGAGGCCTTTTCTTGTCCTAAGTGCCATCAACTTTTGCGTCTCCTCCTCAACAGCTAGGGAGTTGTACGCGTCGATCAAGTCTATTGATGAAAAAACTGTGTTGCCTCCTAGCGAGGTGAATATTTCTTCAATGCTCGGCAACGGGAACACGTCTTGAACGCTGTAAGAGTTGAGGTAACGGTAGTCTATGCAGACTGCTATTTTTCTTCCCTACTACTAGTAATGATGAGCTATGTGGGCTATAACAAGCCTTGATGTATCCCTTGCGCAATGCCGCATCCGTAAAATCATCTATGTCTAGCAAGTACCGGTGTGGTAAGCGATATTGTTTACGGAAGATAACTTTAGGGGCATTGGGAAGTAATTCAATCTCGAATTTCTGAAGCGGGCAGACAGGAACAGCATCTTCATCTAGCGCCAATACATCATGAAACTCCATCAGGAGCGCGAGCAGGTCCTCCAGGTATTCTGGCTTTTCTAAGACACTATTCTCGGCATCCTCTTTTGACATCTTAGCTTCGATGATCTCTCTATACACTTGCCTTAGCTCTGTCTTGGAAAGACCTTTGGAGCATGTGGCTACATTGGCAGAAACTATTTGCTGGTGTCCTCTTGTGTCTGAGCTCAATTCAACAGGTTCGCTAATTATCGGATAACTTTCTCCACGGTGCACTCTTTTTTTCAGATAAACTTGTTTATCGCTCAAGTTTATATAACGAAGGACAATTACATTATTACGTACGGGACTCACCGAATTAGCTATGTACAAGTTGCCTCTGGTAATAGCTGGTGTCATTATACACTTACGCTCCAACTCGAAATCATCCTGAGTTTCGGGCCTAACTTTTAAATATCCAGATGACTGTGCTGGCAAAAAGGTATTTTCAATTACTTTTAATCCAATCTTGATTTCTTCGTCGAGCATCAAATAACCATCTTTGGTATGGTTAGGGCTCGTTGAAACCTGTAACCTTCTATTTTGACTCAAATTTTTCTTTACATTAGAAGAAATGTGCTTATGTTTCGGCTTAGCTCCTTTGTGATCAGCACTGTGATGAGTAGAGGGTCGAGTCTCTTTCGTCTCCCGCCCTGTTCTCCATATCACCTGGTCTGACTTGGTTTGAGCTGTCCCGTTTAATGCAACTCTCTCTTCTCTTCCTCTAGGTCTAGGCACTTGCTGCCTATGTGAGGGTTTGACTGACAGGGCTGCCTTCCCTTCCTGTTGGAAGCAACCGTTCACAACTGATTGGTTAGTGTAGATTTGGTTCGAATCCAACTAACTCTTTTCTCTTTAGGCAACTGTTGCCTGGGTGGATATTTACCGGACAGAGTGGGTTCTTTTACTCTTCTGAGATTCCCATCTGTATACTCTCTAACTAAATACAAACCATGTTTGGCAAAGACGGGAATGTCCACCTCTTTACCTTCTTTAATGGACATTTTTGAAGAAAACATATTTAGAGTTATGGGTAAATTAGCTAAAATGTTATTACCTACCAGTACATCCCAACTAGGTTCACCTTTTACTTCGCTCACTTGAAAAGTAGTGAGGTAATATCTTTCATGCATGCGGAGATACAACTGCACTTCTCCTCTCAACTTGGTCGGATTATTATCTACCCCTTGCACTACGAGATCGGTCTTTTGGAGAGGTACTTTGAAATTACCTTCTTTCTCTAACTCTCTTAACCGCTTTGGCGTGACAAGGCTAATGCTGGATCCACTATCAAGTAACACGCATGCCTTCGCCTCCTTACTACCTATGGAGGGGGTAAGGTAAACATTAGTATAAAAATGGTGTCCTAGTTTGAAAGGTCGTTCGACACTTTCCTGAAAAAATGTACTAGCTACTGTTTTATCTCTTTCTCTGCTAAATACCCACCTATCATATTTTCTTCCTATATTCCTTCTGTCTTTGCCTCTTGCCGAAAATTTTCCTTCTCTATCTTTTCATCTGGATGGGAAGATTCTCTCTCAAAGATTATATCTTCCTCTTCTTCTTCTTCACTCACTTCAGAGTCTCTTACTTGGCTGTCAGCCACATAGACTCTTGTGTTCTTCCTTCCTTTCCCATCTGGGGGCCTATACTCTTCCTTTCTCCTGGAGAAGGTCCTGGGCCCTCTCTTATCTGTACTGAAACGCCCTTGTGTCTTAGCCTTCACACCTTTCTCCATATCAACTTTACTATTGAATGGGATGAACATTTGGTCTTCTCCTGGAGTAGGCCTCCATGGAGGGGCTTCTCTGCAGTTAGGTTGCGAACCCCTTTTGTGGTATGTTCTACAAAATCGGCAAAAAGGTA
>JABUQX010045090.1:0-30240 GCA_015478945.1 Trachelipus rathkii | reverse complement strand
GAGAATTTTTTCCACCCTCTGATAGGCACTGTCTTCTAGTCTGAATGCCAGAGAACAAGCACGACGAAAACTATGATTAAAGAAAAATTAAAGATTTAGTTTTAAAAATGAATTGATGAGAAAGAAAAAATTCTATCTGAAAGAAGGAAATGAAACATGCTCATCCCATCAACGATTACAGCTCCCTTCAATCTTTTAAATCTTTATACATCCATTATTATTCCTTACTGAGATAGCCAATTTGCTATCATCTGGCAACTTGGAAACCTTACATTAAGTCCCTTGTTCTAAATTATTTATAACAGGTATGAGAACAGCCACTTGACCTAAGACATCGGTACGGACCACAAATATGTCTCGTCATTTCCCATTATAAATTCCTTTTTCATTTTATTTGATTACTATTATTATTTTATATTTATTATTTTAATTATTAATTTTATTATATTATTATTATTATTATTATTATAATATAAACGTGAATACGAGTGTTATTATTTTTATCTTTTATTGTTTTTATTATTATTATTATTACTATTAGTTCTATTATTATTTATATTATTATTATTATATTATATTATATTTATTAGCGTGCATCACGAGTATGAATCACGAGAGTCAGATGGTCACGTTATTCACGAGCGTTGAGCCCCTGACCCCCCCTTTCTGCAGCCTTATATATATATATATTAATATTATATAATATATATATATATATTATATATATATATATATATATAATATATATATATATATATAATATATATATATATAAATTATATATATGATTATATATATATATATATATTATATATATATATATATATATATTATAATATAATAATATATTATATTGAAACAAATGATTGAGAAAAATGAGGGAGAAGAAGAATAAATTGTATTTGGTTTTTATGTTTTATGGATTTTTGTATGATAAGAGTTAAAAGGAAGGTTTAAATATGCAGGTGTATTTGAATATGGTGTTGGTGTAGGCTTCTGATGGAGTCAAAAGTTGTATGACATAGTAAGCCGTCGTGTATAGAACTAAAATGGTGTCAATGGTGATGCGTTTAGGATTAACAGCGGGTAAGACAGGGTCTGTTGTTAGTCCCTTTGGTTTTCCAGATTTTGTTGTATATGGATGGTTATGAAAGAAGAATCGAGGTGGGAGATTGGCCGGAAAATGGTTTGTTAGAAGATGGAGAATGCGAGATGAAGTGGAGGGTGCCCTACCCTATTATATGCGGAAGATTTGGTTCTGTGTGGCGAATCTGAAGAGAGTTTTTGAGGATTGGTAGAGAGATAGAGATTTGGCAGGGTTGTGTAAAAGGAGGGGCTGGAAAGTTAAAACGTAGATTAAGAGTAAGGTTATGGTTGTGATGTGGTAGACTCCTCAGTGTGAAGTTTGTTAGATGGTGAGCAGCTGTTTCGTTTTTTTGTTGTGTCTGAGTATAAATATTTTGGTATATGTTGGATGAGAACGGAACGGACGATGCAGATGTGTAGAAAAAGTTGTGAATGCAGGAAGGTGGCTGTGCAGAAATCGTTGGAGATTGTTAAGGACAATTGAGAGTGAATGTTGAAAGTAAGTCAAAAGGACTTGACACACACCTTGAAAGGATGAATGAATAGCGGTTGGGTATAAGCGAAAATGTTATTTAGTTGCGACGTGTGGTTGGGAAAGCCGACAAGCTGGGAGACCGATAAGGAGAAAAAGTTGGATTTGCACGTCAGAAAACGAATGTTTGAGAGAGAAATCTGAAGTTAGTTTGTAGAGCGCGATGACGAGAAGAATGCCGTGCCTAAACTGGTGTGAAATGGCGGGGTTTTGTTGTGAGGGGGTATGGTTTGTGGCCCACCTGGGGGCCAAGGGATTAACCCTTACATGGACGAATTCGTACCATTTTTAGTGAGGGTGTCCATCGCTCGGTCCATGAAGCTTTTAGGGTGGAATTTTCCCTGACTGCGATTGTGGTTTCCTGCACTAATTAATTACTGAGGGGGCGTTAAGGCTGCTTTCTTTTCTTTCGACTTCCTTGTCATTTCTTCTTACTGCTTTTTTCTTTTCCGGATGCCCGTTCCAGCGCACGCTTACGGCCCCATTCTTGGGAAATATAAGGAAGATGAAGAAGAAGAAGAATATATAATATATATATATATATTAATAATAATATATATTTAATATATATATATATATATATAATATATATATAAATATATATAATATAATAATATATATATTATATATATATCGAGGAGAGAGATAGAGGGAGAGAGAGAGAAGACACACAGCGAGAGAGTGGAAAAGTGAGAGTGCGTGATAAGAGAGAATGGGCGGGAGAAAAGGATGAGAGGAGCGAGAAAGAGAGTGAGAGAGAGAGAGAGAGAGAGAGAGAGAGAACAAAGAGAGAGAGAGAGAGAGAGAGAGAGAGAGAGAGAGAGAAGAGAGAGAGGAGAGAGAGAGAGAGAGAGAGAGAGAGAGAGAGAGAGAGAGAGAGAGAGAGAGAGAGAGAGAGAGATAGTGAGTGAAGGGCGAGAGAGGGAGAGAGAGAGAGAGAGGAGAGAGAGAGATGAGAGAGAGAGAGGAGATAGAGAAGAGAGAGAGAGATGAGAGAGAGGAGGAGAGAGAGAGAGAGAGAGAGACGAGAAGAGAGAGAGAGAGAGAGAGACGAGAGATAGAGAGAGAGAGACCGGAGAGGAGGAGGAAGGAGAGAAGAGATCGGGAGAGAGAGCTAGGAGAGAGCAGAGAGCAAGAGTAGAGAGAAGGAAGGAGAGAGAGAGAGAAAGAGAGAGAGAGAGAGAGAGAAGAGGAGGAGAGGATGAGAGAAGAGAGAGAGAGAAGAGAAGAGAAGGAGAGAGAGAGAGAGAGAGAGGAAGAGAGGAGAGAGAGAGAGAGAGAGAAGAGAGAGAGAGAAGAAGAGAGAGACGAGAGACAGAGAGAGAGAGAGAGAGAGAGAGAGAGAGAGAGAGGAAGAGAGAGAGAGGAGAGAGAGAGATAGAGAGAAGAGGAGAGAGAGAGAGAGAGAGAGAGAGAGAGAGAGAGAGAGAGAGAGAGAGAGAGAGAAGAGAGAGAAGAAAATTTTTAAAATTAGTTTTTTTCAATTTAATCGTCATCTCATCGTCAAAATTTTCCTTTATCCGTCATCGTCATCGGCAAAAATTTCATAATCGCTCCCATCACAGATTTACCATTCTTCAACTTTTTCACCCTACCCATTACCTCATCCCAAAAAAACCTATTTCTTCTTGCCATCAAAACCACACATATTCACTATCACCTCTTCATTACTGCCAATGCTATGCAGATTTTCGAAGTGTTCCCTCCACACTCTTCTCACATCCATTTCATCAATTACGAAAGCACCATCCCTATTCATTATTCTAAGCAGATTCCCCTTATTCTCATTCTTAACCTTTCGCGCTTCCTTTAGAAGAGCTTCCTATTCCCTTGTAAGTCCCCAATTCATCCCCTTCCAAACTGTTCATTTACCTCTTTTTTCCTCCTACGTATGCAACTTTTAGTCTTCCTCTTTTCTCCTTAAACTTTCCAAACATCTTTTTTTTGAGACCTCATCATTTTCTTTTACACATTCAACCACGCTTCTTTTTTACTTTTAACCACTTGCATCATCTCTTCGTTCCCCCTTTCACTGTTGAGATTTTTACTTCTTACTTTTACACATACTTCTCTTGCACTACTAACAAAGGTTTCCTTCATTTGTATACAGATTTGTTCAGTTTCATCCTGTCCACATTCAGCTGATTTATTTGCAAGTGCCCTTAAATACTTTTCCTAATTACCTTGTTCACTTAACTTCTCACTCTTAATTCTTCCCACTTCCTTCCTTACCTCTTTCCTTTCCATCCAAGCCCCCACTAACTTAATCTTACATAAAACAACAATGATTCGATAACCTCAACCCCAGCCTCTCACTCATTTAACATCTATTACATACTTCAACATCTCCTTCTTCACCAACACAAAATCAATCATACTTTTCGCTTCGATACCATCTCTACTTGTACCAACTCTAGTATACTTATGAATACTCTTGTGTTTGAAGAAAGTATTACTTACACACATTCTCTTTCCCTCACAGAAATCAATCACCTCCTACCATTCTCATTTTCTCCCGTCACCCTAAATTTACGTGTTATACCATCCCTTTTCTGATCATCTATCCAATAATTTAGATCGCCCAACACAATCAATCTAAAACCCCATCCCAAAAATCATTCAGATTATCCCAGAAAGTTGCACTCTCCTCAACATCACCCTCAGATGGACTCTATGTTACAACCACACATACCTTACTTAACAACATAAATGTAACCATTAGAATTCTAGTACTCACACAAACAAAATCCACCATAGCTCTATGCCACATGTCACTCATCAAAATCGCAACTCCTTCTCTCCCCTTCTCATTCCTTTCCACTCTAGCACACACATTTCACACCACACCACTCATCTTCACCGTTTCCTTTCATCTTTGTTTTAGTCACAGCGAGCAAATCAAATTTACCCTTTCTAAATACATGCATCACATCTCTCCTAGACATTTATTCCTCTGACATTCCATGTACTCAAACTATTCATACAATTTCACCGAAAGGTACATGGTCGCTTACGGCGATCACGACCATGCCCGAGCCCTGCAATAACATACCTATCAAGAGATAAGTGGTAGTGGGCAGCTAACCCAACTACCACTGTCCCTTTAGTCACCTTCTACAACACGCAGAACATACGGTGTGGGCAATTTTTTCTCCCCACACATAGGGAGATAAGGTAATGTCTGTAAGGTGTTGTCTAGAAGAAGAGTGTGTATATGAACGCAAAAGAGAGAAGCAAACCATTGAGCACTAAAATGTTATGGGAAATACACTACACACCATAAGCCCAATGGGAGGTACTTCCGTCGCTTCGAGTGCTCTAGTCTAATCTACCTCTAATTATTATTTATTATTAAAAATTAAGCGAAAACTTTGGGTTTCATATAAATATCAACTGCATACGCTAACTATGCTAAAGTCCTAGGAATATACCTAAATGCAAAATTAACATTTAAACTACACAAATTTATTGTATAATAAATTTAAAATTTTTTTTTATATTCTTGTATATGCCCTTCAAAACCCTTCTTAAAAGAGAATCATCAGTGAGATAGATTTGTATTACTACTGTAAGTTCTGTATCTTTAATTTTTAAACAAATATTTGAAAACAAAAAGTATTACTTTATTAACATTTTAAAAAAATTATGAGTGCCATATAGTTCTAATAACCCATTTCATTTCAATTACAAATCTTTGGTAACTTTTCTAGCTTACAAAGCTAAAATTTTGGTTAATTTTTAAGATTTACCATTTACCAATTGCAACAACTAACAACTTCGGGATTTGACCATGGTAAATTATGAGAATCATCAAAGAATTCTACCACTGTAGTGATAAGTGTATAAAAAAATAGGTTAAATTTTTTTCTAATTTAACACTCAAAACTTCACTAAATAATTCAATGATTTTTGTCTGCTAAATATTTTTTTATATATATATTTATAACCGGTCATTCTTATGAAAGGTCACAAATAAAAAATAAATATCTGCAACAAGATGTAACCAGTAAAATACTTACAGCAGGTGCCTCTTCAATTATTTTTTGATGCCTTCTTTGTACTGAACAATCTCTTTCAAATAAATACACATAATTGTCGTGCTTGTCCCCAAACACCTATGGAATAATTACATATAAATTAAAAACTAATTTCTGGATAAAAGCAAAAACTAAAATATGAGATATTTACAATCTTTTCAAACAAGAAAAGCAAGTGAAAATTTTTGAGAAAATATATATGGTTATCACTAATTTCCTCTAGTAATTATAGATACTCGTGTAATTATTCATTATAATAGCAATAAGTTATGATAAATCAGTTTAATAAGGTTTTCTTCCTTGCATAACGTAACCAATGGTGGCATACAGTAGCCTATAAACTTTCTTTCAAGGTTAACTAATTTTGGAAAAAAGTTTTATAGTCATTTTTCTCCTTTTCAATAAAAGTAAAAAGATAAAAAATGTGGAGAGAAATATCTTTCCTCTCCTCATTTTATATTTATTTTTATTTTATTTTGAAGGGGGAAGGAGAGATACCCCTTTCTTTTCGCAATTTTCCTTTCTTATTCTGGAACGCATAACATGGTCGGTTTCATTTTCGTCCCATGAACGAGGGGTCACTGAATGGTAGACAAAATGGGTGCAAATTTTGGGTTTTGGAATGGATAGACGCTACTTTGTCGTAATAATATATAAATGCAAAGCTCAAATAATAATAATAAATTTGCTGATAATTACACAAAACACAATTGGAAAAAAAGAAAAGAAGGTATAAACTTTACCTGAACTTCCACGTGTCTAGGTCTTTCCACGAATTTCTCAATGAGCATAATTTCATCTCCAAATGACTTCAAAGCCTCTGTCTTCGCTGAATTTAACTGATTCATAAACTCTTTTTCTGTCATACATATTCTCATTCCCTAAGAAATAAGATGAAATAAAAATAAATAAAATTAAATAAAATTATAATAAAAATTAATACCAATAAAAACAAAATTTATATGAAACTGTATCAACATGAAATGACGTGATATTATAGTGTTGAAGTAAGGGAGTCCTTTTACCCACTTTAAGCTTAGGGTTGAGTTAAAACCATACAGGGAACCCAATAATTTTGTATGGAAACCGATATATACACTAAAACTAAAGGGTAAGGGTAAAGGGTAATTATTTCTAGGCTGATTCTCAAAGAGATTATCGACATTAAAGATAGTAATAACAACTGTAATCAATATTTATATTTCTTTTATTTTAGAATCTAGGTTTTGGAAACCGGTAATAACAATCAGAGATTCGAGGTGTCAAATTCGAAATTAACATCTCTTATTGGAATTGGAAATCTCTCACGTTCTTTCTTTCTTATTAAATCTTTGTTTCACTGAAGTTCAGAACACATTCAATCTCGATAAGATTCGCCTTTAGGTGAATCTCTCTATCTTCACTTATTAGGACTACTATTTAAAAAAAAAATTCCCTCGTGATTTCGTCTTAATAAGAATTACAACTGGGACATAAAATCTTCACGTAACAAAACATAAATTCTAGTTACCTTTCCTCCACCTCCTCTGACTGCTTTGATCATAACTGGAAATCCAATTTTTTTAGCTTCTTCAAACAACTTCTCTGGACTCTGTTCTTCCCCGTGGTAACCTCCAACAACAGGTACGCCGGCTGAGCTCATAATATACTTGGAAGTGCTGTATATTATTATTATTATTATTATTATTATTATTATTATTATTATTATTATTATTATTATATTTCTTCTTAATCTTCCTCTTTGATCCCAGTTTTTGGTGAAGTGCGCAACATACACCGGAAAGAGAATAGTTAAGTAGGAGAAAATGACGTAAGTCGAAAGGCAAGCCCTCCCATTCCCTCTCCTCATACCTTAAGTGCAAGCCCGTTGCAGCCAAAAATCCACCCTAGGGCTTCACAACACCGCGACAGACCTCCACTGCGGTTCATCCCCTGGGTCTGGTCCACAACCATGCCCCCTAACAATAAAATGAAATTCATTCCTATTATGCACCTTTCTCTTCGCCTCTGCCAAACTCACATTCCTCTCCTTCAGACACTCCTTTACTGACTCAATCCATTTTCATTCAGTCTCTAAGTCGGTCTATTTCCAGCACACTAACCGCAACATATCCGCTTAACAAACCGAATGTCATCCATTCTTCCCATATGACCAAACCATCTTAATACGCTGTCACTCAGGCCTTTCTTCACACCACACAATTCCCTAACACATTCATTACTCATTTTATCAATTCTTCTCACACCTAACACGCCCCTAAGATTATCCATCAAAACAGACTGCACCTTAGATCTATACCTCTTATTCCACACCATAGTTTCGTTACTATACATTAACACCGGTAACAACATATTCTCAAGCAGGACCCTAGCGCATTGAAGACTTGTTCCATTTGCGTTCACAAAGGATTGAATTGTACCAGCCACCTTCCTACCGCACTCTGCATCATCCGTTCCTTTTCATCCAACAAATAGCCCAAATACTTAAAATCACTTGTTCCAATTGCTCACTATCCAATATGGTTTCACACCGAGAACTCTCCTCACTCATTACCATCACCTTACTCTTATCTACATTTACTATCAAACACCTGCTTTTACACACCCTTTTGGCGGCCTTTCTGTCAGCGATTTCGTTGTCAGTTACCCCTACGTGAGAGGGGGTCCAACATAGTATGATTTGTTTCTTACGAAAGTGGTGCAGTCGAAGAAATTGTTTTACAGATGATGCCATTGTATTTTTAGAAAAGGGGCTTTAAGCGCCTAGAGGGGGCTGAGCGAATCTGAATAAATGACATGAGTGGTCTTGATTAAGAAATAGAATTCGAGAAAGGGAAATCATTATAGCCATTAATTCTGCCGTATGAGGGGGGAGGATATAAGAGAGGTTGCGGTCAGGAAGGACAGCAGACACACCCAGACTGTCCCCTGTTTTAGAACCGTTAGTAAACACTGGAGTAAATCCACCGTGAACTGCGGAATGAAACAGGAATGATACCTTTAACAAGGCAGCGGGGTGGCTAGATTTGGGGAGAGAGGTCAGGACAAGGCAAATGGTGGGAACAGGGAATAGCCAAGGTGTACACCCTTCATCATAAGAGAACGGCAGCACCTTTTGCAAAGGCATGTTGAGGAAGTTAAGGATGTTATAAACTGTTTGCAAATGGCCAGTAAGGAATATTCTTAGGTATCTCTCGCAGAAACGGTGTTAGAGCAGATGGTATTGGGGCTTGAAAGCGAAGATAACTTATGCACATAATGTATTCCCTTGAAGAGAGAATGGCATCATATCGGATTCAACTTCAAGGCTCAACCAGGATGACGATCGGAAAGCTCCAGTGGAGATACGGATCGCCTCGTTTTGGATGGGATCTAACAGGCGTAGTAGAGTTAGGGAGGCCTGACTATATACTACGCAGCCATAGTCCAGCTTCGATCGGATTAGGGTGGTGTGGAGACGTAAGAGGGACTTACGATCAGCACAAGTTTTTGAGGCGAGATGACATAATAGATCTAGTACGCGATGACAAGTCGTTTTCAGGAGTTTAATTTGCGGTGCGTATGTTTGGTGGTCATCTAGAATGAGTCCTAGAAATTTGACTTGTGAATTTACAAGAATGGGTGAACCATATAAGGTTAGGTTCACGAGAGGAAGGTGTCAGGTTTTTCAACTCCATTTTTTTCCAAAATAGTACTGCTGTGGTTTTCGTGGGTGAGAAATAGAAGCCATCTGAATTATCCCATTGTGAAATATTCTCAATAGCTAGTTAAAGTTGCCTTTCAAGATAATGCCAGACTTGGCACCTCAATATAGGAGCCCGATGTCATCAACAGAGAGAGAAAAATTGACCGTCGCTAGGATAGAAGTAACAATGTCATGGAATCAAAGATCAAATAATAATACATTTAGAACACTGCCCTGGGGAACACCTTCATCCAGAGTAAAGTGACGTGATAGAACAGAAGAGAATGGAACCTGAATCGATCTGCCTGAAAGGCATTTAATAAAGTGAGGGAGTTGTCCTCGAAAACCGAGCGAGTGGAGTTTAAGAACCCCAGTTCCCCACGTTCTGTCATAAGCTTTTTCAAGGTCAAAAAAGACACCAAGAACCATCTCACCGGTTGAGAAGGCTTCTCGGATGTCATGACCCAGTTTTAACAAGGGATCCGCGATCGAACAATTACTGCGGAAGCCAAATTGGAAGTTTGGCTTCCGCAAAAATGGCTGGGAGAAGGCGGCCTGAAACCATTTTCTTCATTAATTTGCAAGTATGACAGGTCAGCAAAATTGGTCTTTGGTTGTCCATCATGATCTTTCCCAGGTTTGAGAATAGGGATTACAAAAGTTGTAGTCCAAATAGATGGAAAAGAGGACTCAATTCAGATTCTGTTCTACAGATCCAGCAAGAACGCTGATGCAGAGGTGTGAATATGACTGAGAATTATGTACGAAATTAAGTCTGGGCCAAGGGCACCGTCTTTGCTGCTCGCCAGTGCAGTTTGATACTCTGCAAGTGTGAAGAGACGGTTATAGGTATGATCTTTCCCTTTCGCAGTTGAAAAGTCTGGCAGTGCAGTGCTAATTCTAAATTTTTGAAAGGCTTCAGGATAGCAAAAAGAGCTCGAGTGGCTAGCAAAACTATAACCTAATGCATCTACAACAGCTGCAGGAGCAGAGATCATATCGATTATATCATTCCCATAATGGAGGACTGTGTTGTGAAGAGTTGTTGGAGCGGCGAGATATTTTCTGTGCAACTTTCCACACTGAAGAAAGGGGAGTTGTGGGGTTGACAGTCTAAGTATAAGTTCGAAAGTATTGTTTGTGTGTTTGGCGATTAATTCGACAAGATCTCGAAACAGCTGCTTTAAAAATAATCATGTTTGGGGTGGTGCGAGTCCTTTTATATTGGCCTGATGAAAAGGAGCCCACTCCGCTCGGTCATAACGCCAGCTGGAATAAGGTTTTAACATTGGGCTCGGTGCAAGTTCTTTTAAGGCTATTGGGTAATGGTCGCTTGGTATAAATAAACAAAGCGGGACCAGGTAAAACGATCCATAAGAGAATAGGAGAAAAAGGAAATGTCAGTACAGGAAGAAGAGTGTGTATCTAAACGTTCATATGTTGGGAGTCCTGTGTTAAGTTATCCCAGGGAAAAGGGTGTTAGAAGATCTACAAGGATCTTAGACTTAAACGAGGTGATCGAGTCGCCCCATAAGGGATGGAGAAGGTTGAAGTCTCCGAGTATAACAACTGGAGTAGGAAGCTGCTTAAAAAGATCAGCTAAGTCGACATTAGTAAACTCGCTACTCGGAGCACGGAGTAAGTAAATCGAGCAGACAGTAAGGTCGGTGGACAGATGAGCTCGTGCTGCCACTGCATGAAGTCTAGTTTGAAGAGAGACTGGAGAATAGGGGACAGATTTATGAATGAGTATTCTGCACCTCCGCTATCATTGTCAACTCTTTCTATAAGAGGTTAGTGGCAATTTATATTCCGACGGTTGAAAGAAGCCGCGATGACATAGTCGAAGTTACTGCAAACATTTGCATTTTGGTGTACATATGTTTACTAATTGAACAAGTTCTTCAAAATTATAGTAGTAGCCACGACAATTTTATTGAAGGAAGGTGGCATGCCATGCTGTTATAAATATTGTGAGGATTCTCTTTTTGAGTCAATTGTCTTTATGTGGCTAGGGGTGATGTTGGAAGTGGATTCAGATGGGGAGGAAAGGCTGAGACGTGGGTTTCGACGAGGAACAACAAATCCTGGTGGTAAGGAACAGTCGTACAACAAAGATTTGAGTTGAACCACCAGTTTTGGGGGTGAGTTTTCAGTGGTATTTGGTGGAGCTTCACCATGAATGCGAAACAAGTCGAGTTTTTCAAACAAGTTCATCTTATTGTGTGGACTTGGTAGGTCATTGGAAGAGCAACCAAAATGCTCATGTTTAGGAATGGAAACGATATTAGCATCTGCCAAGCAAGCAGATTTAGAAATGGGTGGAGAATATGAGAATGTTTCCATGGATGCAGTGTAAGCATTTGACACCGGAAAAGTGTCACGTTTTTGTTAAGTGGTTGGAATTGCGATATTGGGATCTAATATGAGATCCGTTGGGTTACGGAGGTCCGACGCTTGAGCCTTTGTCAGTGAGCCTTCAGGTGGGTGATTTTGGAAAACTGGACAATTTGTGTTAAGGTTGGGAACTATGTTCCATTTCATCCGCTAAGGCATAGAATCTTTTAGGGAGTGCTAAGGTTGGAAATTTGGAAGAAGAGTTATACGAGGAATCAGAAGAGCTGGAATAATCCTGCAAGCTATCAGCGAGTTGATTGGTGGGTTTTCAATACTTGTGATGGTTTGAGTACAATCTACTGAAGTCGCTGCTTTTGTCTGTTATTAACTTATGACGAAATCTTTTCTGAGTTGCATTTTTTACATCTGGGGTCAGCGTGTTTTGCTTTAGAAATTTGGATGTTTTGTATTTTAGCGAATAATCTTTAGCTTGGTGATTAATCTTTTCTTTGTGTTTAGGAACATCTTTTTCAGGAAATTGAGTAATGGTGGGGAACAGATTGGGAAACTTTGATGCAGGCTTCTTACGTGAGTTTGGTGAACTCATCGGGAGGGTATAGGACTATATGCTTCCCAAGCTTTGTATTGGATGAACCAACTTAGTTTCATTGTTAGTTGGTTGAAAACTAGTACTCGGGAGTAGGTTGTTGATGGCATTTTGAAGGGAGATTGGATCAAGGGCTGCTTTTGGAATTTTTGAATAGCCAGTAATATAGCGCCAATGCAGGGCGGGGGCAGGGTTTGCAGTAACTCCTTGAGTTTCGCTACAAGGAGGACGAAATAAAGAGTCTCCGACCAGTTTTCGAGACTGTGTCGGTTGGTATTAACACGCCGAGGCAGGGGTTCTGTCTCCAATTATAGCATAAGATTGCCTTTGTCTTGTGGGATATTTGTCTTTGAGGTGGTGAATGATATTTCTTCTGCTCAATTTTTGTATGGTACATAACTCTAAAACATCCTGTTCAAACAGGTAAGACAGAAAGAAGCACTGTGGGGTCCTCCACAGTTTTTGGAATGTGGTGTATTTTCACAGGGAATGTGAAAGTCTTCTCCGCAAACTGGGCATATGTCATGCGGTCCTCCTATAGTATTTTCGGGGTTGACCAAACCGTTGGCATTTAAAAGCAACGTCTGGGTTGGGTTATAAAGGTACACAGTGTCGTATAAACCCTATTTTCACCTTTGAAGGTGGATAAGAAGTACTATAGGTCAACAATAAACGAGGATTTGGGGTATCATGCGAGTTCCGACGAAGGGGAAATCTATATACGCTTGTAACGGGAAATCTTTTCTGCTGGAGATTTCTCAAAATGACAGGAATATCTTCTTTTTTCTGTTTTATAGAATAAATAGTGCCTTTGGATGCGCTTATTTCATCAGGAGTGGAAATAGAGGAATGTTTCCTAGAGACGTTAAGGATGACAAGATAGAACTTTGACTCAGGGTAGTAGTAACTTGAACGAGAAGGGACTTATTTTTCATTAATGTGACTGGGGGCTCTTCAACTAAAACTTTTTCAAGTATATCGCTAAGAATAATGGTTCTTTGCTCAGTAAGAATTTTGGAGGTGGTGGATCGCAAATAAGTAATATATCGGGAATGAATGTCGTCAGCCTGACATCCGGAGGGGGAGCAGCATTTGGAGTAAACAAATAAGAACGACTATGACCGGGGCACCTTTTCGGGATTGCTCCGTTTGGGCGCCTTTAGTGTCAAGGGCATACCAGGCGGCGAATCGCTGAGGTTATGCAGAGGACTTTCAGGTGTAGTAGAAGGAATAAAAGCGGAAACACCTGCTGGTCTAGAAGTAGGAGGGACCGAGGTGGGGTCAGGCTGGGAACCCGATTAATGGTAATTGTTGTTGTGCTTGCCTTGGTTTAATAACGTTTTTTTTTTTTTTTTTTTTTTTTTTGCCGTGCTATTTCAATTAAAAAAATTAAACCTCAGACTTCTTCTCTATGAATGAGCAGTTATAACAATAAAACAAATGAAACATAAAAATAAGTAACAGGATGGGCTGGAAGGGCGTATATTTCATAAGAATAGGTATTCCTTCTCCCAACAACAGGTCACAGGCCAGAGGCCCACACAACTTCCCAGACCCCACCACGTAGGGTAGACTGTGGATGTGGCCTCGGAAGAACCTCCCGGAACTTCACGTCGTTTTACCCCCCCGTGTACCGCACGGAACCTCCTTCCCGGTTAGCTCAAGGTTCGGGTCCCCTACAATTGGCGGCCGGTCATAGGCAAGCGTAATAAGCACCAGTTTTTATTCTGAACCCTCGTCCACGGGGAAGAAATGTGAGGTAGAAAGAAGACCCATTTGGGAAGAGGCACCGGATAGCCCAAGGGGCTGTGACGAGAAAAAGGGAAGAAAGAGGGAAATTACATACAAATACTTAAAGGGGCTGATGCGTGAAAAAAAAACTGTGGAGGAGGAGAAAGATTGAAAGATATAAATAATTCTAAAAATGAGGTGATATAAAGAAGATTAAAAAAATTCGTTTGTGACAAAAACACATCTTAGTACTGGTGCCAGATGGACGCACGAAATCCCCTAAATATTGGTTCTTGTCACTATGCCATGCTCCAGGCTATTCACCAAGATCATAACACCACAACAAAAATCAATACCATCTTGCGGGGAATAATATAATAATATTACACCATAGCTTCACTACTATAATAATAATAATAATAATAACAATAATAATAATAATAATAATAATAATAATAATAATAATAATAATAATAATAATAATAATAATAATAATAATAATGAAATTAAAAATAATTTGTTAATGGTATTTATTACATATTAAAAAGAGCAATTTAATATAAAAAAAATACATTAACGAGAAATGGGCTTCTGAGTGGACGTTTTCGTCCTTTGAATAATAATAATAATAATAATAATATATAATAATAATAATAATAATATAAATAATAATATAATAATATAATAATAAGAATAATAAAAATGAGTAATAAAATAAAAAAGAATAATTTAATAATAATAATAATAATAATAATAATAATAATAATAATAATAATGATTAAAGCAAAATATATTTATTCTTTCCATTCAATTTCTTCTCGAAGATATTCCTGGTTGGAGTTTTTATTTCCATTTTTGAATTTGGATTGAAGATGTCAAAAATTGGTTTAGGTGAGATATAAGTTTCTTTTTTCTCCTTCTTGATTTATAATTTATTGTTTCATATATATCTTTACTTTTATTCTAGTCCCCGTCTCGATCCTTTATTATTATGTTACTTTGTTATATATTTTTTAATACTTTTACTTTTGCTATTATTTTTAAATTTTATTTCTTTATTTGTTATTAATATGTATTCTTAAAATTATAATCAAATTTTTACCCTATATTATAATAATTCTATATCAATTTTTGCAGGAAGAGAAGAAAGGAATAAAAGGAAATAAATCTAATAAAACATCTCCTGCTTTCTTTCAAATTTGTTTATCTTAACATTTTGAAGAAAGTTCTTATTTGCTGTTTTATTTCATTTTCATCCTTTACTCTTCTAGAGATTACATTTTTCATTATTTTTATTATGTAATTCTTTTGTCATAAATATCAGCAAAATTGATCATTACTGTTTCACCATTCTATTTTATGTACTTCTGATTATTTTAGATATTTCTATTAGCTGATATGATGATCCTCTATGCTTCTTTAATTTTTGATTGTCTTTCTGACATTTGAGTATCTACAAGTGTCTCTTACTATCAGTTCTCAAAATTATAGGTAGATTTTTATTAGTTATTTCTTCCCACATTTTTTGTACATATACAATGTTTGGTTTCATACCTTCTAAAGCAAAACTATTTGCCTCTGCTTGTATAACTGAATGATTCACCTTCTTTGATTTATTTGATTTCCACCATGATGGGTATCATTTTTCCTTTTTTATCCACAGCAAAAATATATACAACCTAGTGTGTTTTATCTCCCTCTCTTATTAGCAAATGATGAGAATACACAACTATGTTATGAATTTCTCAATTTTTACTCAATTATACCATTGAATGATAATTAATTCAATTCTGAATTTTTTTTTATCAATCTAGGAATCCCTCTATAAATGCTCGATACTCAGTTCTATTTCCCCCTTGCTCCCATTTTCACTAACTATATTAGGCTAAATCGAGATTGAAACAAGCTATACAATTTATTTCCTATCAATGTCAGTAGTCTTTTATCTCTTTTTTATTAAGTTTTTATTTTCTTTGTTTTTATTTCATTATTTGTAACTGAATTCCTAGTAATTATTTTGCTCCATTATTAATCATGTTTTCTTCTGACATAGTTGAACTCCTAAATATTTAATGATTCTGAACTACTTTCTCCATTTCAAAGAATATTTTTTTAATATTTATTTATATTGTTTTCAAATTTTTTACTTCCTATCCATAAAATATCATCTACAGGTGTACATAATGAATCCCGTTCTATATTAATTGAATCTTTTCATTGATAAATAGGGTTGGCTTCCATGTGTACTTGTTTTAAACCTTAACTTAATTAATGTTTTTTCAATGATAAATTTACCTATATATGAACTAGCATCTTGTAATCCATATACGGTTTTATTCAGTCTCCAAAGTTTACCATTGTCAATTCTGTTGGTGGTTTTAGATATACTTTTCTGGTTATTGTATCTCCTTGTAGATATGCTGCCCTAATATCCATAGCATTTATTATTTCCATTTCTTTTTAAAGCTATGGTTAGTATCATTTTCATTGCTCTACGTTGCATACTGTTGGCTGGACTTTCTTTTTTCACTCTAACTTTCTTCAATATCTATTCACGTCGTCAATCTAGCTTTAAATTTTTTTCTTGTTAATTCTGCCATTAATTTTTCACTAATTACCCATCTGTTAATTACTTTTTCACACCTTTATCATTTACTTCTGCAAAGACCTTGTTCTTCTTCCAAATTTTCTATCTCTTTCATTTTGGCTTGTTTTAATTTCCTTCATCGTGAATGATTTTCAATTAACTTTGATTTATGCTTCCTCACTTCAGCTTCCACTAACATCTATTTCATCTAGTTTATCTCCTTCACTTACATCAAGACCCGGATTCCTTTCCTCGCTATCTTCTCATTTTCTCCAATTATGTCATTGAATAATTTTTCTCAAATTCTTTCAATCTATATCATATATTCCGTATTTGGTATTTAAATTACGCTATGCATAACATCTATTTATATTTTTTACTCAGTTGCTCTTTGCCAGCATCTACTCAATAATCATAACAATTAATATATCTTCATTATTCTTTTAATTTCATTTCATAGAATTTACCTGTTTTCAAATTTTTTTGGATCAATTTCTGTCATATTTCATCAATTCGAATCGTCATTTCTTCTCTCTTCATTCTTTCATCTTCAGTTTGACTTTCATTTTCATTATCAGTTTCATCATTCATAATTTTTGACCATATGTTTAACTTTTTAATTGAGCCATTCTTCATTTTTAAATTTATCTATCTGTTTTCATTTCTTTCTTCTTCATATTTCATTTTCTTTTTTATCTTCAAGTTCATTATTATTTTCATTTAATATTACTTTTATGTATCGAATACTCTTTGCGCTATCGCCAAATCGATGGAACCTGTCTTTGATCCAAGCTCTTCAACAAGATAACTCCATGTGTCTTCTCACCTATGACTGCGTGTGTGGAGTTTACACACCCACTCGTATTTTAATGACTGGTCCTCGGCCATTCTTTATCCATGGGTTTCTTTTAATAAGTGCGCTCATATTTACTTACCTTCACCTTTCTTAATTTATTATCTTTTGACATGTGTTCTCTCTATTTGACTTCTCCAAAGCAGGTTATAATTTTTCGTTATTTTCAATGTCCATGAATGAATTAACCAAGAATGTTCTATTGTTTCTAATACTTCTTTAATGATGTCATCAGTATCTCTCTTTATCACTCATTATTTGTTCCTATCACAATTGCTATTATGTTTGGCTAAATGCTCCTATGTTTCTTCCAAAAACAAGTGATCAAAATAAACAAGTCACATCATTAATGGCTTTCTTTTCATCTAGGCTTTTGCTATTCTTTTTATCATGTCCTTTCTGCTTTAATTTGTATAATGATTCCTTAAGTAACCCTACTACTTTTTCACATAACCATACTTCATGGGCTTTCTGCTGCTGTAATTCTATTAATATTTATTATTACAATTTTGTCGTAAAAGTTTCCATATCTTCGTTTTGTGGAAATTCTTCTTCCTGCATCAGACATAATGCCATTAAGACTTCCAAAATATAGAATCCATTTTTTCGATTAACCTTTCTATTAATTTCTTCTTACCTGTTTTATTTTGTAACCATGACTGCCTGTGTTATATCTTGCTCTGGCATGGTCTATTATTACTAAAAATTTTATCTACTTTCCAAATTCTCCCCACATCTAATTGGAATCTAGTTCATTAAATTTTATTTTGCTAATCGCCAAACCTACCACAGGTCTTTGGTGGAGTGTTTTTTCTTATATTTTTTCACATATTTCGCATTCTTTCACAATTTGCTCCAATTCTTTTCTTACATTATTCCAAAACTCTTCTTCTTTTATTTGTTTCTTGATTGCATTCTTATATTGTTTGAATAATTTTTTTCTATTCCACAATGAGCAAATATTGTCTATGTAGCTTTTTAATTTTTCTTTTCTATTCTTTTTCTTTTATCCAATTGTCGGTTAAATTGACTATCCAACATTGTTTTCTTTGTTTCGTATTCAAATAGTATGCAAGGAATGTCCTCCTCATTATTTCCTCGTCTGTATTTTCTGTCGAACTGGTTGCAGTGGATCAACAGTTCTCTTCTCAACTGGTTAATTTTTTAATTTACATTTCTTTATGGCTGATTTACCTAATAATAAAGGCTATATCCACCTCTAATAACATGGATTTTAAATCCCAAACTCTTTCCTTTTGATTTACAAGGCCAATAATATTTCTTTAATATTTTATATTCTGTTTTTCCAAATACCAAAAAACATAACCCAGACTCCTTTACCTTTGGTTATTCTGGTGTCATTGTGAATTCTTCCTCAGTTAATCACTAATCCAATTTGTTAATCCTAATTCTCCAATTATTGTCTCTATACTTTCTGTATCTTATAATAGCCATTTACATTCTCTTGATATTAATTTCTTTAGATTCATTACATTCTTCATTCTTATATTGAAAACTGTCTCTATTTAGTTTTTCTTTCTTCTAATGTATATTTTTAATTCATTTTTCTTTCCTCTTTTTCTGTATTAATAATAGAGTTAATTTTTTCTAAATATAGTTTTCAATTATTTCCTTTTCTATAAAAAATATAGATTTACTTATTTTTATTTACTATATTGTTTCATTTTCTTTACAATTTTTCATTAGGTGTCCTTCTTTTTTACATTTCCAACACAGCACTTATTATATTTCTTCATTCCAATAGCAATCTTTTGTTTTATGATTATTCCGTTACAATACCACATTTATAAAATTAAATGTTCTTTCTCTCCAGTAACATTCTTTCAGTGTATGATTCATCATCGTATATACCAAGTTCACAAAATTTATTTTTTATACATACCAATTTTTCCATTTTTTAGTGACTGTTTTCTCTACAATTTCACATACTGATTCCATCAAATTTACAATTGATTCTTTAGTGGTTAGGAAAATATTTGTTTTTAATTCCTTCCATCTTATTTATAATTAACTTTCTTTCCATGTCCTTTATATTAGAGTTACTAATCAATTGGTATGAATGTACCTTATCACTTATTTTAATGTCATCCAGTTTTTCACAATCTCTTTTTGCCTTATCATACCCTTGCTACATATTCTCTGAAAGATTCTCCTTTTCTTGTTGCATATTCAATAGTGTTTTGTACTTTAATATAACTTTCTTGTTTCTTTATTTCTACTATATCTTTTTCTTTTAATGTACTTATAAGTTATTTCTACTCATTTTCTGCACTCATATTTCCTTTTCATTAATGACATAATTAACTAGTTCTAGTGGTTCTCTGCATAATACCTTCCTTTATTTGTGCTAATAGTTTTTTCTTTTTTTCAGATACTTCTCTCCATACTTTTAACTTGAATAAGTTATTTCGGTCAAAAGATTCTTCTTTTTTTCCACTAAATTTAGGTGTTATAAATTTCATTTTTCTCTTGTTCACTTTGGCTACTCCTTTTTCTTTACTATCTATCAGTTCCTTCATCATGTCGGTTAAGTTTATCCATTGTTATTTTTAAAATTTTCTTTTGCAGTATCTTCATCTTCTTCTTTTGACATTTTTGTTTGTTTATTTTATTAGGCCAAATTTGATTATAAAATGAATTAAAGCAAAAATATATTTATTCTTACATTCAATTTCTTCTCGAAGATATTCCTGGTTGGAGTTTTTATTTCCATTTTGAATTGGCATTTGAAGAAAAATCGTGGTGCAGGTATAAGTTTTCTTTTTCTTATTCTTTGCAGACTTCCCTAATGAACTTCTTTTAATTTATTCCGTCTCGATCCCTTTTAGATTACTTAATTTTTATATACTTTTACTTTTTTATTATTTTTAAATTTTATTTCTTTATTTTTAACTATAAATTACTTCTTAAAATTATAATCAAATTTTTACCTATAATAATAATAATAATAATAATAATAATAATACCTTTTTATTCCCATATCACGAATGGCCGAAGCAGGAGGACCAATAAATATGATATTTTCATTCTCACACGACTTGGCGAATTCAGTGTTCTCCGACAGGAAACCATAGCCAGGGTGAATGGCCTGAGCTTGGCTTTCTTTAGCAGCTTGTAATACCTTGTCTGCCCTTAAATATGACTGCTGGGCAGCAGCTGGACCAATGTAGTAAGCTTCATCCGCCTTAAAAATAGTGTATTAAAAATTATATATCATAGTTTAAAAGGAAAAATAAAACTTTTTTTGAAATATTTTTTTTTATCTATTTACTAATAATATTATGTACTAATCTTTACTAAGTTATGTTTTGCGTTTTACTTTATTCTAATTTTTCATATATATATATTCGAAACAACACGTTTAAAATTATGCAAAAAAAAAAAATGTTTGGTATAAAGTTAATTTAATTTTTCCATCTCATTCATTGTTGATTTATTGGCCAAAAAATCGTAGCAGAAAATTAAAACAACATTATCGCAGAAAAATTATGCTTTAGTGACACTGAAAATCTAATTTCACTAAAACTTGCTTTCAAGCAACCATAGATATATAGTTGTTAGTTTTTGCCACTGAACCTCAATCCCATGAATTTATGGGGTTCATTACCTAGGGTCAGTGGTCAAGGGAAATTGTGTTAGCAAAGATTATCTAGGCTTGAAGCAAGCCCTGCTCAGCGAACGCATGTAATTAGCCACCGGGATGGGTTGCGTCCAAATGAGGTATTCTATGTTAGAGCATGAATTATGATTGTATTATTGTTTATGGCAGGTTTTTTTGCCATGTGTGGGTATTGAGATTAGTGTAATTTACTATGCCGTAAACTGGAATTAAATGTTACAATTTTCGTGTCTGTTCGGGTAGTCAGATTGAACTCGTTGTTTTCGCGAGAGAAAAAAATACAATCTTTATCCAAAAAAGGCCTACTTTAATCCCTGAGTCCTGAACTCTAAATTATATATATATTATTATTTTATATATTATATTATATCATATATATATATTATTTATACTATATATATATATTATATGTCTATAATATATATATTATATTATCAATTTATTATATACTTTTATATATATAATATTATATTATATAATATATATAACTAGTAATATATATCTATTAATATTAATATATATAATATATATTAATTTTATATTATATATATATTATAATAATATTATATATATAAATATAATATACTTATCTTTATGTATATTATTTAATATATAATATATATATATTTTATATTTATATATACATATCTATACCTTATATATATATCTAAAATATATATATTTTTATTATTATTTAGTATATTTTATATTATATAGATTAATATATAATATATTATATATATAATCATATATATATTATTATTATATTTATATTATAATACGGATATTTATAATATATTATTATATTATTATATTAATTATATATATCATTTATTATTAATTATATATAGATATAATATTTTTATATCATATATATATAAAGTATATACTATATATATATCCGGAGGGGGTATTAATTCTTGCTATGGTGTTACAGTCTTGGTTTTCAATTTAGGACATGCTAAATAGAACATATTGGGTGATTTTGCATCCCTCGCCACATATATATGCTTGTCTTATATTAACTTTAGCTTTTGCTCGTTTCCTCTCATTCTCATTAATATCTTTACTTTCATTCCTCTCTATCCACAGTTCCTTCTCTATAGTGTAGACAGTTGGTCCAGCTACTACGGTAATTAATTTAACTCTGAATGCTCATGTTATCTCGGGTTCCGGTGCATGTTGACGCCCTACCCCAAGTATGGGAGCAAGACAGTGTGATTATATTTATTGGAGTTAAGTTTTCATTATTTATATATTACTAAGCCTGATATTTGCATTATTTCTGATGTGTATACATTAAATGCGAGTAGAAAAGTTAATTGGGTATTAAATTGAAATCATATAATAAATATAATATAATAATTATAATAATCATATAATTCAATATTACGATTACCATGATACATGAAGAGAATTCCATCAGGATCAGAACAGCAACAATTCAATTCCATTTACGAGCAGTTCTGAATCTGCATGCAATTTCTCCTTATTGCTATGGACTTTTTTATGGCTGAATCTTTTTTGGTATGAAAAACATTCTACTTCCTGAAAATGCATTGACTTTTGAGAAACAAAGAATTTATTCACATAATAATCATCTGAAAAGAATTTCAAATTCTTTTAGCAATTGACATGTCCTCAATTCCGTTAATTACTTAACAGTCCCCGCACTTCTCACCCTCCTCTCTCCTTGGATTTTTTTTTATTTTACTTACATTTTCCCCTTCCCTCTCTCACTCATTTCTCATCTATAAATCCTCGTCTAGTGTTTTTCTTATTTTATGCCATAAATTTCAATTCCCACACATTTTTTAACTCAATCCCCTTTCCCCATGTATTTTTTCCAATTTACTCTTCAATTTTTTTTTCTATTCTTTTTGCTTCATAATATCAGGGAAGTTAATTTTATTCGCTTTTGTCCAAGACAATTGTCTGCAATTTCATTTATCTGTCTATCATTTATCATAAAAATAAATTTTTAATTCTATACCAATAATTAACTAAATACCTTTTCCCTCTCATTCATTGTTACTTAACCATATATCCATGTATTAAGAAATTCAGTTTCCCTGTCGATAATGATAACCTTTAACTATCATGTATTAATGGATCTTATAAAATGCACTATGTGGAAATGATAATGATAATTATATTAATAACCTTGTTTAAAGTAAACTGATTATATGGAGATCATTATGATTTTATGCTTTTATAATTATAATATACCCATACACATTTATGTATGACGTATCTTTTTGGGAGATTGTATTTTGCAAACCTCGCCTTTATTATCTATTGTCAATCTCTTGTTGAATGGTATCTCCATCACTATAATAATATAATAATGATAATATAATCATAATAATTATAATAATTAATAATACTAAATCTTTACGAGCAGACATAAGGAAAACTATCATTTAAAATAAAATTCCATAACATTAGTTATAGTAATATTCTATATTATAAGAGTTAATATTAACAAAAGCAATCGAGTGTGCTGTTTATTGCTATGCCAGATATTGTAACAACTTACCTGCAGTCGTAATGTCAAAGGTTCAGTTTTAAATGTGGTTTGGAATTACCGTTATAAGCTTAGGCCAATTTAAATTCATTACCTACATGTAGTAAGTAATTATACATATTATATATATAATAATATATAATATTAATATATTATATATTATATTATTATATATATAGATATATATATATAATTAATATATTATTATATTATATCTATTACTATATATCTATTCTTTTCCCTTCCCAGATTAGTGTAAGGTATTAGCATACCCAAACAACATGAAAAGTATAGAGAACATGACGCCAGTTTGAAAAGAGGTTCTCACCCTTTACACCCTAGGAGAACTCACTGGCTTCATGAACCGTTGACAACTTCATTGTTTCTCGTCAATTGGAGTTCATCCCTGGCACCCGCACCTACCCCTCACAAAACTCGCCATCATCCTTTTATGCACTTTCTTCTGCTCTGCCAAACTCAACATTCCTCTCCTTCAGCATTCTTGACTGATCGACCACTTTTTCTCGATTCCAAGCACACTCACTACCAAATATCCGCTTAACATCTCATTCTTTTTATTATTATTTAATCATTTCAATGTCTCAGTTATTTCTTCATTATTACCTTTCTTCACCACACATCTCTAATATGTTCATCCTCTTTCATTTTTCAACTAACATCTTAAGATTCATTAACACTTTGACTTAGATTCGAATACCTTTATTCCTCCAGAACCAGTTTCTACACTATCACTAATAACGTAAAATACCCTCTGCCAACTGCTTGCACTCAGACTGTCCCCTTCACACACAATATTTTAATACTCTTAAATTTATACGTTGTGGGAATGTATCTTGTATTAAATATATATAATTCAACGGATCGCCTCGTTAATGCAGTCAATAAGTATTCTATATTATTCGAATAAGGTTTGTTTCATGACGCACTTTTCTAAAACCATGCTGGTTCATGCATATCTTGTTTTACAATCTTTCTCTATGTGACACTTTCGCAACTTTTCCAAACTTACAACAAAGTTAAACTAAGCCTATAATTTCCAAAATCTTCCTACTACCTTTTATAAATATGCATAACATATGCTGTTTTCCACATAGTATTGGTGTGCGCTCACCAAATTTTAGATTGATTAAACAATACCAGTTCTTCGCAATGGTGATACAAACCGTCCTTTCAGATCTATTATATACAACAAACATCAGGACTACAGCTTGTTGGTTCATATTAGATCCAGTAAATATTTAGTTAAATCTTTTACCAATTCAAATATGTAAGACTATATTACATGATACAAAATATAGAATCCAAAATATATCATCTTCTCAGTAAACATTGACGAAATAAGCATTGAATGTTAAGCAACCTGTGGAGCTGAACTCATAACTTTTCATACCAATTTTATGGACCAAGTGTTCTTCTTATTTTAATTTAAAGCTTTAGAAACTTTCTGCGGTCTTACTTCCCTTCAAATTAATTTCTGGCCTCTCTCTTACCTTTTTATGACTGGTTAAACTTATTTTAGTTTCCTATAATTTTTTAATTCTCTCCTATAAAACCCTTAATTAACTCCTATATTTAAAACATCTGACCTTTAGGATTTTTTCTCTTCTCATTCACCAAAGATTTTATTCATCAATAGGTTATCTTTAAAACATACTGATAAATTATCAAATTTGATTAAATGTCGACATAAATAAGTTTTTTCTTTAAATATTATCCACTCGCTACTACATATAATTATTATATTATATATTATACTTATATATATAATATATATATATATATATTTTATATAATATATATTTATATTATTATAATATGTAAGAATAACAGTAAGCTACGCCATTTTATAATCACGGATATAAAACTCTAAAAAAAAATTAATAATGAAATAAAAAAGTGCCCCGTCTTTAGGAATAAGTTCATCCTTCAGTTATTAAATTCCCATAGATTTCTTTTGACTCCCGGTTAGTTATGTAGGCATCTGTCATTTATGTTGTATGGCATAACAGAGAAAATATTGGTTTAAACATTATCAGGTATATGATTAAGGATAATAGATTTTCTGGTTTACATACAATAACATTTATACCTGAACTTAGAGGGCCTGAATGGACCTACCTTTGCGATCAAAATGAAAGTCTATTGGGAGTTTTAACACTTTGAAGGCTGTAACTTTTTTTCCTAAAGCGACCGCTTTGTTTGTTTTTTTTATTATTTTCTGTTTTGATTTCTTAAAATTTATATTTGTTGAAGCCTTCTGCGCTGACTATATTATATAATAATGGTAATTCGTTACCGAGTTGTCACACTATATATAGTTTACAATATATCTAAAAAATAATATTAAGAATAGTCATGATAAACGAAAAGTTTGGAGTAAAAGTATTAGCTCTCTTTGTATAGAAAACACCAAGGATTTGTTATTAAAAAAAACAAAAAATTATTTCGTGCATAAATACTCTAAAAAATAATAATGAAATAGTGAAAGCGGACTGATGTCTTTTAGGAAAAAAGTTACAGCCCTCTTAATTGTTTCAAAATTTCAAGATTTTTATAATAAAATTGGGCTCGTGTTCGTTTAGGGCCATCCTAGTTCGGGATATAAGATTTGTTAATTCTACATAGATTTTCTCTGTGTTACCTACCAAATTATTAATACTGACTGAGCGGGCTGAATGGACTTAACTGATCTTCAATATTGAAAAGTCTATGGGATTTTTACCAACTTTGAGAGGCTGTTTTTCTAAAATAGCCACAATGTACTTTTGCTTCTTCGTTATTATCTTTTTAGGTTTATCCTTGATTTTCATAAAATCGGGGTTGACAACTACTGTGTAACAATTACATATAATAAAATAACAATATTTATATAAGAAAATTAAGTGTTTACAATTTGATGTTATACAAATACTAATATTGTTTAAAATATAAATATATATAATTGAAATTATAGACTCCATTCAGTCTTGAATTTTTAATTTTGTGCACGACAAGGGCAAAGGCACTGAAAACTGAATGGTCTGGTGAGTAAATTTACATTTTAATTCATTAAAGAATTCTATAAGAACAGAAAAGAGATTATCTCGAAGATAAGGAACTACAAAATGTGAAACTATTGTGTGAAATATTATTTCGAGCATTATTTCTATTATATTTATTTAAATATATATAAAATAGTTTAATATCTTACATAATATAAAATTTACGTGTATTATATATAATATATACTAATAATATATATATTTTAATAATATATATATTTTATTATATTATTATTTTATATAATTATATATATATTTACTTATATACTATTTATATATAATATATTATATTTATATATAACTTAATATATATTATATTATTATTTATATTTATATATAATTCTATCTATATATATTTGTAATAAGCTTTATCGCTGATTCCAAATATGTAATTTTTTTTCGGCATTTCAGTCATTTTTTTTAATAATTTATCCTTCCTTTCTTTTCTAATTTATAAATTTATTTTATATTATATATAAATTTAATTATATATATCTATATATTTATATATATATTATATAGTTAGTGAATAATAGTAGGATTATTCTATACGATTTTATATTAGTATAGATAATATATTAGTTATATAGTGCTAAATATAAATGAGTTTTTTGATTTCAACAGTTCCACTATTTACCATTTTTTTATGTAAATTAGAATTGACACCCTTCTGCCTTGCAATTACCTTAAAGAGTCAGAACTGAAAGTATTGATGGAAATTGGAAATAAAAAAGCAGTTGAACTAGTCTATGATTATTTTAAATGAATCATTTTGATGTGCGTCCTCCTTGACTCTAAATGGTCTAAGATCCATTTTTGTAAGTTAAGTAGTGGGCTTATTGACAGCTTTACTTTTCTGGTTTAATTATGGTAGCCTTTTAATGTCTTCGAATAGATTTTGGGTATGTACATAACTTAGAAATGGATTCGTGAAATAATATTATAAATTAATAGGATATACTTTTTTATGTTTATAAGCCCATTTAGGTAATTTTCATCCATAGATTTATTTTCTTTATTTTATTACGGCATTTTTATAAACTATATGCTCTTTAAAAAAGGTTAAGCGAGCATTATTGAAATTAATTTCTCTCAGTGTTTTTTCGAAAAGAGGGGGCCAGAGGGTTAGCGATTCTTGTGTTTTGTGGATGTTATATGTTTCTTTTGGTTACCATGCCAAATCAAGGAGAGCTTTGCTACAGTGAGGGAGGGCTTTCCACCTGTTTGGATACTAAATGTATATTTAGTATGATAATGCACACTCTTGGTTAGATGCGTAGGGACGGGTGCGCTAGTGTGGCGTATTATCTTATAAGTTGACTTGCCACTCTGGGTCATGTTTGGTTATTGTTTTGTAATATTTTCGTCAATTCTATACAGTTTCGGTGCTGAATATATATGTGCGTATTTTCATAACGGGGGTAGGAATTATGGAGTCAGCCATGATTAAGGATGCCTGTGGTAATATATGTATTTGAGATGAAGTTTGTATAATAACGTTACTCTTTATCCCTGATCGATTCAGCTGAGAGTGTATCTTTTTAGAAGAATTTGATTTTGCTATTGATTATTTTTGTTTGTTTGTCTGTGGTCATTTTTTCAGAATAAGGTAGGTGAGCCCGTTTTTTGAGATCTTATATATAGTGTATAGTTTATCACACTCTGTTAAATGAGTGTCGAAGTATTTTCGTGAAGTGTGTTATCATGCTTAGAGTGCTTAAATTAGGCCATTTTTAATCGCAGGTATATAATTCGAATATATTTTTTACGCGCCTGTTAGATTTGCCTTCGATTAATTATCGACATTTTACCTATTGTTTTTGAGAATCTCTGACTGTGCCGCAGTGTGTGTTGCTCGACAATCAGTGGTTAATATTTTTTTGTCTTTTTGGATGTCTCAAAGCCGATTTAGAAATTCTCATGGAACAAAATTCCTCAGCTAATTTATCCGGTGTTCACTTTTCTATTTTCTGAAATCTGGTCTTAGCACAATGACATTCATTTATTTAATAATGTATATTATTTGCGTTTTGATTATATTTGTGGATGTTTTCGTCTGTATTGGTTGGTATACTTCATCATTGATTTAGGAAGTAGAATTGATAACTGTGAGATATGAAAGAGTATTTAATATATTTACTAAATATAGCTTTCCGCTTGCAAAAACTACATATTTCTTAATTTTTTATTTTCAGCCTTAGATAATGATCTAAACACAATCTCGCCTCAAAAAGCTCAATGATAGCATATATAATCATTATTTATCTAATAAAACTGCAAAGGGCTAGGTTTTAGTATATTCCGGTCCTTCTAGATCTACTTGATATTATAACCCTTATTGAGACTCCTTATTGGGATGAAATTAAGAGACTCGATATTTAAGCTAAGTAATTGAGAAGTTTACTAAAATATTTTATAATGAATACTATCCTGTTTAATATACAAGTATGATGATCAGAATTAACCGCCAGTAATATGCTAGTAGTCTTAGGTATTTAGACTCGATGTCAAGAACTATTATTGGAGTAAGGTTTCTGCATATATTGAAGTAATGAGGCGATAGCCATATACCATAATATATTTAATTATAATAATATTACTGTATAGATTTTTTTATTATTCAAAAACTACTAAGCTCATTTTGCATGTGATAGTATTTCATAATATAAGAATCTTTTATATAATTATACGTTTGAATATTTTTTTAACATAGCGTGAAAATTTTTTGAAATCAAAATCGCCTGAAATGCTTGACTGGCTCTATTATATTATATATTTATAATATATATTTTATTTATATATATTTATTTATTATTACTTTTATATTTATTATATATTATTTATCATATACCATTTGTATATATAATTATTTTTAGATCTTTCTTTATCATTATATATTTATAATATATTAATATAGATTATTATTTATATATATACTATATTTTTAATAACTATATATATATTATTATTATATTATGATGTAAAATTTTTTGGTTAGTTTGTTAATATATTTCTTTTTGATTAAAACTTCTCCGCATCATCATAGATAGTAGACTTGTATATAGCTTGTACGATTGGTTACTCTCGTTCTAGTTATGCGATTCGATGGGTAATATCTTCTGTCTCTTCTTTTTTTTTCCTCCTATCGTATCGTGAGCCCCCTTATTAGTACATATACGTTACCTTGAATCATTCAATTTTTTGGGTCATAAGCCATTGTATGGCTACTGAGGGTACTCGAGTCTCCCTCGTACGTATCCACTCTCTGGAGGCTCGTAAGAATCTACGATACTTAAATAAGAAAAGGTGATTTTTAAATGGTTTCTCGTTAGTTTTTATCATAAAATGACTTTACTTATAGGCTGATATATATATATATTTTTACGCCTTATGGTAATTAAGTATTAACTGCTGTTTACCAATATGTAATTGTTTGTTGTGATTCTATACTTTTCTCATGATTAGATTAAATTTATCTATGTTTTTTCTGGATTTTCAGAATTTATTAATGTTATTTATATAATGATTCATTGTTGTAACAGTGTATCTCCAATCG
>JABUQX010045089.1:40000-74550 GCA_015478945.1 Trachelipus rathkii | reverse complement strand
TTTCGACTAATCAGAGAAGTTGAAACATGTATATGGATGGACGAACAGACCCATATCTGTTCAAAATAATTCCATGGTAAGAGGGCCTTTATACCCTAATCGTTTTCTATTCGCGTTTGTATTTTTCATGTTCAGGCTTTACATTCGATTCATTTTCTATACGTATTTGTATTTTCAAACCCTGGTCTTACTAACAATTCGTTTCACTTTTGTATATGTATTTCCTGTTTCACTAGAGTTATTAGATAAAAATCGAGTTTCATACTCGAGTCTTACGAGCAATTCGTTTCACGATTGTATTTGTATTTCCTGCTTTATTAGAGTTATCAGATGCAAGTTGAGAAGTTGTTCAAACTCCTTCCACTTTTCGAAACATTACGCAATGAATATGATTCTTGTTTTAACAACGGTTTATCCGAACCTATCATAACATAACAAAAGTTTCATCCATACACAACACAAAAATAAGTTCTTCGAATAAAATATCATAGTAAAACGTAATAGTTTAAAAATTTATCATAGCATGGGCTAATTATCATACTGATCAACGAATAGACCGTAACGTAATAAAGTTTTCACATCAATAAAGCTAACATAGCATAACCCGAACTAAGAAAATAATGTACAACGAAAAACTTAACACAAATTACCTTTGAATAAACTGTTAACATTAACAAAGTTCCACACTTAACACCAGTAAAGTAACTAACAATGCATGCAAAACGTAACTTATTCATACTTTTTCAAACATATATTAACGTTAACTTCACATTGACACAGTAACAATTAACAAAAATTTTATCACATCCTTGTCTAATTAGCATACAGACCAACGAATATATGCTAACGTAACAAAGTTTTTACATTAGCATCAGTCAATATTTAACAAAAATTTTCATACCCTTACCTAAACTATCATATTCCCCAACAAATAATAGCAAACATAAAAGTTTAAATACCAGACATACATAAAATAAGTTCTTGAGTAAAATATTCGTTAGTAAAGTTGTAATACGTTACCGATTCCTAAAAGCGGTAAATCAGTAAATCAGTAAACCAAAATATCCGTCCCCTCACCTCCCACGCACCCTACCATGATCTTGTGATCTATTGATTCAGGTTACATTTCGAGTATCATTTCGGATAAACATAACACAAAAATAAGTTCTTTATACACTAAACCAACAAAATATACGCCAACGGTAACATTGCTGTTCACAATTAATGAAAGCTAACATAGCTTTACAGAACTAAGAAATACGTAATGTAACAAACGATAACCAAGCACACCATACGTGCTAAATAAATACTAACAATTAATAAAGTTCCATACTTAACAACAGTAAAGTACCTATCTCAGCGTGCAAAACGTAAACCTATTCACACTTTTCAAGCATAATCTCTAACACTATCAATGTCAAATTCTTAAATTCTTAATATTGACCAAAAATATTTAGCATAACCCTGTCTAAATTAAACCATACTCACAACCGAATATTAACGCGTTAACGTTAACAGTTTTTTTAACATATAAACATAGTAAATTTAACAAAAATTTCATCATAACCATACCTAAATATCATAATCCCAATCAATAATTGCAAACATAACAAAGTTTATATCCAAAACATATAAAAAATAAACAAAGTTTTTTCCTAAACATAACATAAAACAAGTTCTTTGAATAAAATATCAGAGGAAAGTGTAATAGAAATTTTAAAGACTGTAAATCAACTCCTGTGTTTATTTTATGAGATCTCCCTACCCCTACCACACCACCCCACCCACCTTCCTATGATCTATATGATCTAATCGATTACAAGTCATAATTTCGATTAATCATTTTGGATAACATAACAATAAAATTAAAGTTCTTTATACACTGAACAACGATATAAAGCTAACGTAACAAAGTTTAGCATCAATAAAGCTAACATTATAACTGAACTAGAAATAACGTACATCGACAAACCTAACATACACTCACGCTTAATAAAAACAGTCAACATTAACAAGTTCCGTACTTAACAGCAGTAAAGTAACTAAATCGGCATACAGAAACGATAACCTGTTCACACATTTTCCAAAACGGTATCTAGTAACATATCATTTGTATTTTTAACTTAACATAGTAATATTTAACAAACGTTTTATTCATACCTTACCATATTTATCATACAGGACCTACAGAATATATCTAAGGTAACAAAGTTTTCACATTAATAAAGCTAAAATATCATAACTTAACATAAGAATATAATGTACAACGACAAAACATAACATACCTCACGTATGACATAACTGCATAACATTTTAGCAAAGTTCCATACTTATTCAAAGGTAAAGTAGCTATCAGGAAGATTACAAAACTCAATGGATCTCTACTATTTCCAAATTTATATCAGCAACAAGTCTAAATATGCAGTATTATCTAACAAAACCCCTTAACAAAAGGACCAATCAATCAAAGATAACAGCATCATGAACTATGAACTGACAACTACATTCATCATAGTGTCACTCATTATCAGATATAACATCATTTTGAACTATAGAATAAAACGTAGACATTAGCAAAATTCTCGAGCAAACCTAATATTACCCATCAAAAACTCACCCTATGCTCACGTTTCTAACACATCATCGTTAGTTAACACAGTAATATCTTACGAAACTTCTCATTTCTCTAATAAACCAGTTTTAATTTCACATTGTCATAGTAATATTTAACAAAAACGTAACAGAAATTAAACATAGCCTAACATATCTAACACTTACAAAGAGTGAAAACCTACAATAGATACTAACATCATGATCTACGAATAAGACATTAACATATGGATCTATGAATAAGTTCTCAACCTACAGCTAAACTCAACCTATACTGGCTTTTCAAGCATAACATCGGCAGATAAAAAAGCATTTTTTAACAAAATTCCTTAACAAAGGGTCCAAACTTTCAAAGATACCAACATCTTGAATTTTAAATTGATACTACATTCATCAAAGTGTCATACATATCAAATATAACATCATTTTGAACTATGAATAAACGTAGACATCAGCAAAATTTACTGTCAAACATTATAAATAACATATCGATCAAGTAGGTGCAAGTAATAGACCTTTATTCGTTTCGGTTGAAGAATTCCTCAAGATTATCGATACCGCTGAAGCTTGGATAAAGGCTAAGTATGTGTCATCTGAGGAATAGTCTCCTGGTGAAATATCTATCAGAGGTGACAGTTTGAGAGGCTATAATAGAATAGATGTTGTTTTCACCGCATCTGATAATGTTAAAAGTATTGATGTACGCAACTATTGGAAACCCAACGATGTTGTCACATTCGTTCATACGTGTATAGGTTTAACTGTTCATTCCTCTGAAAATATTACAGCTTTGGTTAAAATGAAAAACGAATTAATAGCTCATCTTAAAGAGGTCGACATACTTTTTCGGAGGGGGGGAAAATTTTAAAAACCATTTTTGATAAAGGGGGGGGCTTTTTTTTTTTCCCATGGGGGTTTTGTTGGAGTAATCTACGAATTTTACACTGAAACATGTGGTTACCGTATAATGCGATATACAGGAGTGCGCTGACTAGCTATCAGCTTGATCGTGCATAGTACTCGAGTTACTCATTCGCCGTCGACATAGTACCGTGGAGATAAGTAAGGTGTTCGGTATTAATACTACATTGATGTGCAAAGCACAAATCGGATGTTTAGCTAGCTAGAAAAGATAGCTATTTAATATGCGAACATTCTTTCAGCATGGAGTTGAACTCTCTAGAGAAATATATTAGAAGCTTGCTCAATTTATTCAGAATCCTATGTCCTCTGATTAGACGAATTAATATATTTAAAATAAAACTTATATGTTTTTATTTATTTATTTAATGTTCTTTTCATTGAAAATTATATATAAAAAAATGAAAACTTGTTTTACTTCCCGATTAGTATGATAGATAGATTATGTCATGATAAATTTTTGTTAGGGTTTCTTAAAAACTTACTATGCTAATGTTATAAAACATAAAGACATTAGCAAAAACAAAATATTTTTAATAAATTTGTATGTGACCCTGTGACAAACAAGAATCAAATGTATAGCTTAATGTTTCGAAAACGAACCAAACAAGATTCATAGGTATTGCGTAATGTTTTGAAAAGTGGGAGGAGTTTGAATAATATCTCGACTCGTATCTGATAACTCTAGTGAAACAGGAACCACATCAGCTTCGTACCTGTTCGTTCTGTATGCATTGTTAGTTACTTTACTGTTGTCAAGTATGGAACTTTGCTATTGTTAGCAGTTTATTCGAGTGAAAGGTATGTTAGGTTTTGTCAATGTGCATTATATTCTTAGTTCAGGATATGATATGTTAGCAATATTGATGTGAAAATTTTGTTACGTCAGCATATATTCGTTGGTGAGTATGATAATTAAGTTAGGTTATAGTAAATTATTGTTAAATGTTACTATGTTAATGTAAAAATAACAATGATATGCTAGAGATATGTTTGAAAAAAATGTGAATAGGATACGTTCTGTATGCAATGTTAGTTACTTTATTGTTGTTAAGTATGAAACTTTGTTAATGTTAACTGTTTATTCTTGTTTAAGATGTGTCAGTTTTATGGGTGTACATTATATTCTTAGTTCAGATTATATGTTGGTATAATTGATGTGAAAACTTTGTTACGTTAGCGTATATTCGTTGGTCAGTATGATAATTAGGCTAGGTTATGATAAATTTTTGTTAAATGTTACTATGTTAATGTAAAATAACAGTGATATGTTAGAGATATGTTTGAAAAAAAAATTGAATAGGGCACGGATGGTATGCAACGTCGGTTACTTTCCAGTTGTTAAGTATGGTACTTTGTTAACGTTGACTGTTTATTCGTGTTTAAGGTATGGTAGGTTTGATGTTATCCATTAAATTCTTACATCAGGTTATGTTATGTTATCTTTATTGATGTGAAAACTTTGTTATGTCCACATATATTCAAGGGTTAGTATAAAAAGGACATATTTTTATGCTATGTTTATCCAAAATGATACTCGAAATATGACTTGCATTAATATATCAATAGATCAATAGGTCAATAGATCAATACCTCAAAAGATCAGGGTTAGGACGGGGAGGGGGGAGGAATGGGTGGCTTGATTTACTGATTCACTGATTTACTGTTTTAGTGTATTTAAAAATGTAAATTTTTACGTTATAAACATAAAAAAGACTAAAATTTTTAGTAAAAACAAAAAGTTTTAAAGAAATAAAATTAAAAATAAAAAGTTTTTTTTACAAAACAAAAAGTTTTAAAGAAATAAAATTAAAAATAAATAAAAGTGTTTTAAAAACAAAAAGTTTTAAAGAAATGAAGTTAAAAATAAATAAAAGTTTTTTTAACAACAAAAAGTTTTAATGAAATGAATATAAAAATAAATAAATAAGTAAACAAACACAGTGATATTTATTTGTTAAATGAATATTTACTGCATCAGCTTCCTACCTGTTCGTTCTGTATGCATTGTTATTTACTTTACTGTTGTTAAGTATGGAACTTTGTTATTGTTAGCGGTTTATTCGAGCGTGAGGTATGTTAGGTTTTGTCATTGTACTTTATATTCGTGGTTCAGTTGATGCTATGTTTGCTTTATTTATGTGAAAACTTTGTTACGTTAGCATATATTCATTGATCAGTATGACAATTAGACAAGTTTATAATAAAATCTTATTAGATATTACTATGTTAATGTAAAAATATCCATGATATGTTAGAAAAAGTGTGAGTAGGTTACGTTCTGCGCTCAATGTTATTTACTTTACAGTTGTTAAGTGTGAAACTTTGTTAACGTTAACAGTTTATTCATGTTTAAAGCTTGTAAGGTCTGTCGTTGTGGATTATATTCTTAGTTCAGATGATGCTATGTAAGTTTATTAATGTGAAAACTTTGTTACGTTATCCTGTATTCGTTAATCAGTATGATAATTAGACAAGGTTATGATAAATTTTTGTTAAATATTACCATGTTAATCTAAAATTAATATTGCTATGTTAGAAATATGTTTGACAAAGTATGCATAGGTTACGTTTTTTCCATGCTATGTTAGTTACTTTACTGTAGTTAAGTATGTAACTTTGTTAATGTTAGCAGTTTATTCGTGCTTAAATCATGTTAGGTTTGTCGTTGTATATTATATTCTTAGTTCAGATTATGACATGTTAGCATTATTGATGTGAAAACTTTGTCGTGTTAGCATATATTCGTTGGTCAGTATGATAATTAGGTTAGGTTTTAATAAATTTGTGTGAAATGTTATTATGTTAATATAAATTACAACGATATGTTAGAGATATGTTTGAGAACGGGGTGAATAGGTTACGTTTTTGTATGCTATGTTAGTTACTTTACTGTTGTTTTGTGTGGAACTTTGTTAATGTTTACAGTTTATTCATACATAAGGTACGTTAGGCTTATTTTGTTCTTAGTTTTTATATTCATGTTCAGATTTGATGCTATGTTGCTTTATTGAATGTTGGAAACTTTGTTACGTTAGCATATATTCATTGATCAGTATGATAATTAGACATTTTTTACTTTATAAATATGAAAAGGGTAAAATTTTAGTAAGAAGAAAAACTGTTTAAAGCATATAAAACAAAAATAAATGAAAGGTTTTTGTTGTTATACAGATATGACCTGAATCAGTAGCTCGGTAGATCGATGGATCAATAGATCATAGGTGGGCAGGGTTGTGAGGCTAGGGAGGTTGAGGAGTGTGGGGATGCTGTGGAGTCTGAGGAGGCTGGAGAGACTGAGGAGGCTGGGGAGGCTAGGGAAGGGGGGGGAGGGTGGTTAGATTTATATAAAAACGTAAAGTTTTTTTGAAGTTATAAACCTAAAAAAGAATTAAAAATTATTTTAATTTTTTTTTTAAATTATTTTTTTTTAATTTTTAAAAAAAATTTTATTAAAATTTTTTTAATTTTTTTTCTTTGTTATGTTTAATTTTTTTCTATTCTGTATCGATGTTACATCCTAAGAAAGATGTATATCAAATTTCATCGTTCTATGTTAATATCTAAAGTTTGAAGGGGGGCCTGTACCCTTCCCTCTGGGGTGTGTACGGTATTTTAACATCGGCCGCAGCGAGGATACCTTATATGAGGGGTGTGTACTAAGTTTCAGCTTTCTACGTTAATATTCTAGGTGTTTGGGGCCAGGTCCACCCCCTCTGTTTGGGCCCATTTGGTTATTTTACCCCCCGGGTTCATTCTAAGATACATTTCCTCAGAAGTTGTGCGAGTTTCATCACTATTCGTCAATATTTCAGGTCTGTGCCGTCAAACCCCCATTTGGGTTTCCTCGGTCATTTTACCCCGGTTACATTCTAAGATAACAACGTAGAAGGCTGTTATACCAAGTTTCGTGTGTTCTATTTACAATTATTTTCAGATTTAGGGCCAGTACCCCATCTGGGGTACCCGCAGTCATTTTACCCTCGGCTACATCTAAGATACATCCTAAGAAGGCTGTATACCAAGTTTCGTTTTTATGTCAATATTTCTGGTTTTGGGGGCTGGAGACCCCGTCTGGGGCACCCGCAGTCATTTTACCCCCGGCTGCACCTAAGATACAACCTAAGAAGACTGTACACCAAGTTTCATCCTTCTACGTTAATATTTCAGGTTTTGGGGCCAGTCCCCCAAATGGGGTATTCATGGTCATTTTACCTCGGTTACACCTAAGATGCATTGCGAGAAGGTTGTATACAGAGTTTCATTAACTCTACGTCAATATTTCAGGTTTGGGGGCCAGTCCCCCAAATGGGGCCCCTCGGTCATTTTACCTCGGTTACTCCTAAGATACATTGTGAGAAGGCTGTATACCAAGTTTCGTTGTTCTATGTCAATATTTCAGGTTTGGGGGGCTAGTACCCCTCTGGGGCACTCGCAGTCATTTTACCCCCGGCTGCACCTAAGATACAACCTAAGAAGTCTGTACACCAAGTTTCATCCTTCTACGTCACAATTATAACAATGGTTTGCAGAGGGGGCCATATATCCCCCCATGGGGGATGGCCTATGGCATGCAACCTCCTTAACAGCGAGCTTACGTTATCCCTAATCGGGGTACCAAGTTTGATAGAGATAACTTGTCTCAAACTCTAGCTACGGCGTGGTGCGTGACGGTGCGGTGCGGTGCAGTGAAGTGTGGGCATTATACGGCGTTAATATATATATATATATATATATATATATATATATATATATATATATATATATATTATATATAATAATATATATATATATATATATATATTTTTTATAATATATATATATATATATATATTATATATATATATATATATATATATATATATATATAATATATATAATATATATATATATATATATATATATATATATATATATATATATATATATATTATACTATATATATATTTATATATATATATATTTATATATATATATATATATATATATATATATATTATATATAATATATATATATATAAAGTTATATATATAGAGAGTCGGAGCCGGAGTCGGAACAGTGTGGAGTTGGAGCCAGAGCCGGAGCCGGAGCCGGAGCCGGAGCCGGAGCCGGAGCCGGAGCCGGAGTCGGCCTCGGAGTCGGGGACTGAGCTGGAGTCGGACCTGGAGCAGGAGACGGCTCAAAATCGAACTCACTGAGTGAGCTCGATTTTTTCGACGTGATGATATAATAATAATAATAATAATAATAATAATAATAATAATAATAATAATAATAATAATAATAATAATAATAATAATAATAATAATAATAATAATAATAATAATAATAATAATAATAATAATAACATCGTTAGTCGGTTTGATCAATCGAACACCTGTTTGATTGGCTGACGTTAGGCCTAAATCGAACGTTCGGAAGCTGCAACAACGGCGTAACCCGATTATTTTGCACTCGTTCTCTGGAGGAGGTACCCCTATATACATCCTATGGACGTGAAAACTCGCATGTGATCAGTTTGATATACCAATAGAACATATACAAAGTTTCAGCACGATAGCTCCAGCCGTTTTCGAGAAATCGGTCTAACCGCTCAGATTGTCCCATAACTACTCTCTCTGTACAAAATATTTTTCATTAGTCAAGCTTCCTATACCTTTTAGAAAGTCTTTTAAAATGACTGAATTAATAATCTTACTACATCTTAATTCCGCCCCTTATGATATATATATATATACTATATATATATTATATATATATATATTATATATATATAATATTATATACATATACCTATATAAATTGAAAATCTTTACGTTTAATATATATATATGTAAAAAAATTATACAAAGTATAAAAAGGATGTATCTCGCCAGACTCTACAAGCCCTGAAAATTTTAGATGCTAAATCGGGATAATTAAGAAAAAAAATATATTTCAAAATTTAACTTTTTCAACCAAAAAAAAACAAAACACAAAAAAAAGCAAACATTTTTTAAAGAAAATATATAATATTTTTTTTCTACTTATTTAATTATTAATCAAATTTTCAGGCTTGTATAGTCAGTCGAGATACATCGTTTTTTACTTAGATAATGTTTTTGTGTACATTCAAAAGAAAAAAATTTAAAAACTTTTCAAAAAAACATTTTTTTGGAAAATTTGCTAAAAGTACAAATCTAAAAACTATTTGCATATAAAAATTAATTATTTAAATAAACAAATGCGTATTCACCCCACGAAGAACTATATATGCCTAAAAAATTTCGTTTCTGATCGATGAGCGAAAATAAATATGTTATTTTTATATTAAAAATCAAAAAATGTAGGTTTTGAATTTCAAAATTGTTGAGCGCAAATTTCAAAACTTCGAAAAACTACTTTATGCATTTTGTAGCTAATGGAGCCATCTATGCATATTTCAAGTTTGGAGTCATTTCGTAAAAACTTGTAGAAGTTGAATCGAAAAAAGTCAAAAAGATAGGTTTTGAAAAATGAAAAATCTGAAAAAATGACTACAGACACAGGAATACACCCGAAAACGACTTTTAAGAGGTTAAAAAAGTTATAGTTTGCTTCTTTTTCCATCAAAAGTGGCTGAAAATTAAGAATTTTATGTCAATTTTTATTTGGGGGCTCAAATGGGGTGTTGCTGGCTCCAATATTGGACCCCGATCTGAAAGTTAAATTATATTGTACAAGATTTTTGGCAACTTTAAATTTGGTTTCATTACTCAATTCATTATCAATTAAAATGAAATTACTCAAGTAGTAAAGGTTATTCAAAAACTTCTTCACTGCTGTGCTTCATATATTTTTTCTATTTGGATAATGAAATTGTAATAAAAAATTTAAATCGCTTAAAGGTGCCCTTCTCATGGCGAAAAGTTTTAAACCAGGGACTCTTTTTAATAATTCACTATAAAAGTAATTTTCTTGAGCACTGCTACTGACTCTTGTGATTTAAGTGGGAATCGCTAGCGAAATATGTAAATTTTCAGTAAAGTTTCTTTCGACATGAGAGACTCCAGGTTTCTTGAGAGTAAAAGACATTTCATTATCTAAAGATAGCAAAATAAGTTCAAAAAGTTCCTTATAATCATAACGTGGCAACTTTTCAGATAGTTTAAAATAGCAAAAATCTATACATTTTGAAAATCTTTCATTCAGCACCTTTTCCATGTCCTGTATTCCATCATTGCAATTTTTTATATTATTTTGAGGCCAAAAGCTTTGAATTTAAGAAACAATGGAATTTTTGGATCGGTTGAAGAAGGAAATATTTCATGGAAAACTGTATATTCAATAATTTCAACAACATAATGACCGCATCCCATAAAAATGAGTTTATTTAGTTTCGACTCAATGCGAACTGCTGCTCCATTTATGCAACCAGTGTTTGCATTTGTATGAAACACTAGTAATTGAACATTTTCTATTAGGTCCAAATTTTCAATGTCATCAGTCACTGCTGCACATATTTCCAAGCCAGTGGCCACTGGAATATGTGAAACTGCTGTACTGTTAGTTCTTTCTATTCCGTTTGAAGTGGAATAATAGCTAAATTAGGATAGGGTTCAATTTTTGGCTCGGGCTGAGTCCCATTTTCACTCCCCCCTAAAAATGGACATAAAATTCGGAATTTCAGCCGATTTTAACCCTATGTAGCTTAACTGTAGCTTAATTTGCCCTCTAAAACGTTATTTTCGGGTGTTTTTCTGTGACTGTGGTCATTCTTTCAGAATTTTCAATTTTTCAAAATCCATGTTTTGACATTTTTCGTATCAACTTCCAGAATTTATTCGAAATGAATTCAAACTTGAAATATGCATATATGGGTCCATTGCCTACAATAGTTACACAGAACTTTTAAAATTTTTTGAGTTTTGCGGTTAGCGTTGTCCAATTTCCAAACCCATTTTTTTGGGATTTGAAAAGTGAAAAATTAATAAATTTTTTTTTTACTCATCCGATCAACATCAAATTTTCAGGGCTTGTACAATCGAACAAGATGCATCTTTTTTACTTAGATAGTTTTTTTGCACACTCAAAAAAAAATGTTTTAAAAATTAAAAAATATTTTTTTCGAAAATTTATTCCAAGAACAAATCTAAACCTATTGAATATACAAAGAAATTATCTAAGTAAAAAATGTGCATCTCTTCTGACTACATATGCCCTGAAAATTTGATGTTGATCGGATGAGTAGAAAAAAATTTATAAATTTTTCACTTTTCAAATCTCAAAAAAATGGGTTTGGAAGTTTTACAACGCTTAACACAAAACTCAAAAAATCGAAAATGTTCTATGTAACTATTGTAGGTAATGGATCCATCAAGGCATATTTCAAGTTTGAAGTAATTTCGAAAAAAAATTCTGAAAGTTGATACGAAAAATATCAAAAACGTGGATTTTGAAAAATTGAAAATTATGAAAGACTGACTACAGAAACAGAAAACACCCGAAAACAACGTTTTAGAGGGTAAAAAAAGCTACAGTTTGGTGGTTATAAGGTTAAAATCGGCTGAAAATTCCGAATTTTATGTCAATTTTTAAGGGGGAGTAATAATGGGTCTCAGCCAGAGCCAAAAATTGGATCTAGCCCTTAACATTCAAACTTTTCACCAGAAAAATTATTACGAGTTTAATGACCCAGTGAATTGTACATGCATCTAAGCTAAATTCTAAAAACTTATCTTTAATGACGAAATGAAACAACGAAATATATATCGTAAGCACAGATATATATTTCGTTGTTTCCTGACTAACTTCTATTTATGATGCACTCGGCAAGATTTAAATGACCTGCTTTTACACACACGTTCAGTTGATGAATTGCATCCTTTTCACTTACTTAACATTTATTGTAAGCTGCTACTAATTCTCTGTTAATTATTTCATACTTTTTTTTTTTTAATCATTGAAGTATTTGAAAGTACAGAAGTTTTATTATTTACTTTGGAAATCATTTTTGAAGTTTTAACTTCGATTTCATTAACTCCGTCATTACTTAATGTAAAACAAAAAAAGAAAATTAGGCAATTTTGTTATAATTATCATTTACTAAATGTTATTGTAATATAATAAAATTCCATTCCATGAAATTCCATTGTTTCAAATTTAATTTGAGCTTCTTGCCTTTGATCTTTTCTTTCTTTATTCTTTTCATGAAATTTTAACTTTCTTCTTTCTTTGGCAGCTAAAGTTCTCTCTACTCCAATCATGCAGCCTGGACGGCCACGTTCTTTTGTTTCAAAAGAAGTTTTTTGTCCTCCTCAGTTTTTATTATCTTCGAGGAATTTTTTAGCGGCTAAATCAAACAATTCGTCTAATAATTTAGCAAAGTTTTCTTTTTTTAAAATATTTCGCTGGATTTGTTTTCATTTTTAAAAGAGTTTTCAATGGATCGTTAAGTTTCTTAATCTTTTCACAAATTTATTAAGGCTCTGTTTTATTATTATTGATTTTTTCCAGTTTGATGGTAGTTCATCAGTTACTATAATGCAGCTTTCGGAAAAATCGAGGCTAGGGAATCTCATTTTATTAAAAGAGACTTTTAAAAGGTATTTAAGCGATGTTAACTAACTACCAGTCAATTCTTGTTATGAAGGACCTATTAGATAATTTCCATCTCTACAAACTAATATTATTATTTTGAATACAAAAGAATCAAAATCTGTAAAAGTAAATAAAACAAAATTTAGTGGACATTAACATAAGTGGTAGTTTCTTTATCTAACATCGTGCCTTTACTAACTATTGATTTCCAAATCAGTTTTCAGCTTCATCTATTCTAGAAATAAACTTCATAGATACCTTCAATATATATCCTTAAATAATGAATACAAAAGATGCGCTCCTTTGATATTTGAGGGTTAAAGATTTGTATGAAAGAATTATGTGATCTTAAATGTAGCCACGGAAGAGATTAAGAGCTCTAACCATGAGTTATGAGAGCGGATCACACCTACTACGCACATATGACATCTCGTTGAGCTTGAATAGATAATAATAATAATAATAATAATAATAATAATAATAATAATAATAATAATATAATAATAAATAATAATAAAAAGTAAATTATAATATATAATAATAATAATAATAATAATAATAATAATAATAATAATGATAATAATAATAATAATAATATTAATAATAATAATAATAATAATAATAATAATAATAATAATAATAATAATAATAATAATAATAATAATAATAATAATAATAATAATAATAATAATAATAATAATAATAATAATAATAATGATAATAATAATAATAATAATAATAAACTTTTAAGCTAACTCAAAATTTTATAGAATGTTATATTTTAGGCTCAAGTTGCAGCGAGTAAATCAACTTCAGTTTGTAAATAAACTCAAAACTAAGGAAGAATAAATTTAGTTTAGTTCCCCCAAAAAATTTGAAAAATAAAACAAAAAGTGGCGCCCTAATATTTATATATAGTGACGCACTAAAATCGTTATTTTATTTTTTTTATTTATTTATTTTTTTTTTTATTTTTTTTTAGATTGGTCAAAAGATAATTTTAATTTATTTACTATGGTTTTCTTTTTTTTCATTTTTCTTGCAAGTTTGTTATATATATATATATATATATATATATATATATATATATATATATATATATATTTTTTTATATATATAAATATATATATATATATATATATATATATATATACTATATATATATATATATATATATATACTATATATATATATATATATATATATTATTTTTCCTTAAAGACTAGCATTGCTGGAAGCTTCGATAAGTGAAGTTCTTAGGCATTCTACGATGACCCAAACTGTCATGAGATTCACATCAAAGGACGTGAAATTAAATGGATACGATATTCCAAAAGTAAGAAGCTTTTAATACACAATAAAATTTTATTAAATAAACGGGGCTCTGGAGGGGAAGGAGAGTTTAGAGACGGGTTAAAGACTGAAAAAAATATTTTCTCAGAATTGTGGGTGATAAATTGTCCTCCAGAAACATGTTTGAAATTTTTATCAACTGTATGCGAGTTTTTTTTTCCATTTAGGTTATCATGAACGTTAACGGTTATGTAGGACAGTACTCCAAAAGTAGAATTTTTACTTGTACCTCGGGGGGTACCAGAGTGATACTTGGGGGTACGCCAGAGAAGTAGCCTCACGATCACTTGATGATGATTTTATTAATCAACAACAATATTCTACAAATTACAATGCGAAATGCAGCATAAAGGTGTCTAATAATGGTTGTACCCCCTCTGGCCCTTCCAACTTCCTCCAAGCGATTCGGCATTGATGAAATGATCTTGAAGATTGGATCCTGCGGGATGTTGTCAAAGTGTTTACAACTCCTGAGTGTGGACCGGAACTGTTCACAGGTAGGTACGATTACCCATCAAATTCCAAACATGTCCAATGCGGGTTTATGTCCGGGCTCCTCGCAGAAATGACCAGGTCCCTACCTGTTGTAGGCACCGTTGGACGACCTGTGCTGTTGGCGTTGTCATAGAGTAACAAAAAAATGGACGCCAATGAAAGGGACGCGAGAAGGCTATCTTGGAGGATGTCTTCCGCATACCTTTTAGCCGTTAGCGTTCCTCTGCTCACGATATGCAATGCCGTACGAGCACCCAAACAAATGCCTGCCCACACCATCACAGAGTCGCCTCCAAAAGGAATCCTTGGGGAAATATTGCAAGCAGAAAAGCGCTCAACTGCTCGTCTCCAAATTGGCTGACGTCCATCTGGTCCATGTAGTGTGAACCTCGACTCATCTGTGAGTGTCCAATCTCCATACGCTTGTGAAAAATGAAATCGCAACCCGATGATCCCTGATCAGGAGAGGGCCGATGGCAGACCTTGTAATACGTACTCCACGTTCATTCTGTCGTCTTCTCACTGTACGCTCGGAAATAGGCACATGTCTGACCTCGCGGAGCCTGTGTTGTAGATGTACGCTTGCTTAGAAATGATCACGAAGCACTGTCAGACGGAGGAATATCTCATCTCTCTCGGACGTCACCCGCGGGTGACCCTGACCATGTCGTCTACGGTTGCTGCCAGTCTCCCTGAACCAACGAAGGATTCGACTGACCGACGATTGGTTTACCCCGAGTTGCTGAGCTACCTGTCTCGGAGAATGGCCTGCTTGCGACAGTGTGATAACTCCTATAGCACGTTCCTCTTCTCTGACGATGTCTTTCCATTGTGATAGTCTTTGTCAAGCTACGACTTACAGCATAGGGTTTGTTTCATAAGTTCGTTGGTGTCTTGCCATCTTGTTCTCCTATGAACGTACTTTCGGGATTTCGTAATTTGGTTGGTTGTCTTTATTATGCCATTTAGTTCCATACACGGTGTAGTTACATACGGTATACACTCCAAAGTTAGGTATGACCCAAATAAAACCAAACCCTAGCTCTACATTTCCAAAAATGAAAGAGTTTTCATTATTTTTACGGGTGATGCTTTAAATTTGTCCGCGTTTATATATATATATATATATATATATATATATATATATATATATATATATATATATATATATATATATATATATATATATATATATATATATATATATATATATATCTTTATATATATATATATATATATATATAATATATATATATATATATATATATATATATTACAGGCCTATAGGGGGTACAACTTAGAATTATTTTTGTCTTAGGCGCGATCAAAAAAGTTTGGAGACCACTGATGTAGAATGAATATTCTGACATATAAACACCTTCACGTCTCGCATCCAAAAAATATGCTTTCACTTCATATTAATTTCTTAGCAAAAAAAAAAAAATTGATTTCCCACTATTTTGAATAATTATTGAAATAGAAGAGATTTAGACGTGTTTTTCGCAAGCTCATACTCACACAAATATAAACATGTACACATATTATATGAAGCATGTACAAATCACATATTATATATATATATATATATATATATATATATATATATATATATATATATATATATATATATATATATATATATATATATATATATAGAAAACATATATATATATTTATATATATATATATATATATATATATTTATATATATATATATATATATATATATATATATATATATATATATATATATATATATATATATATATATATATATATATATATATATATATATATATATATATATATATATATATATATATATATATATATATATATGTATATATATATATATATATATATATATATATATATATATATATCTATATCTATATATATATATATATATATATATATATATATATATATATATATATATATATATATATATATATATATATATATATATATATTTAAATAAACATGTATATAAAACACTATATTCTATATATATATATATATATATATATATATATATATATATATATATATATATATATATACATATATATATATATATATATATATATATATATACTATATATATATATATATATATATATATATATATATATATATATATATATAAGTAAGATATGTAAACAGGGCTACGGTCCCCTATTCTTTTTCTCTCTCAAAGGGCTATGATATCACCCCCTCATTTCTCTCGGAAATGTCCCGGAAGACGCTTCGCTTCCCGTTTTACCCTACTACTTGTAAAGGTTTGTTTAAGGGAATGAAATTGGAAAGATTTTTTAATCAACGAAGATGTGATATATTTTTTAATTTTGTTACGAGGCCCACCCCGAAAAACTGAAGGGTTGCCACGAGCACGTCCTTTCGAAAGAAGCCTGGGTGGCAGGCGATTTCGGGTTGATAGAATATATAGTGTGACATTTTCGAATTTCGGTAAAAAAAAATGAAAAAATAAAATTCATTATTTTAAATAAAATAAACATTCCAGGATTTGTCCAGATCTTCCAGTTCATTTTTGAAAATCTCATTTTTAGTTACCTAAGATTTATTATTATTAATACTTTATAAATTCGTTGTAATGTTATATCTTCTTTACTCTATTATTATTTACTCTGCTGATTACGTTATTCCTTATTTCAATTCTATATTCATTTTTGAAACTATGAATCGAGAACCTATCCTCTAAGATAAGTACTAAAGCTGCATTATTGTTTAATATAAAAGAAATAATAAGAATAAAAAAACCGCTATTGGCGGTTGGTCTTTTATTTTTCAACTTGATAAGAAAAAGGCCAACTGCCAAGGGCAGTTGGCCTTTTGTTTTTCAACTTGCTCAGAAAAAGGCCAACCGCTCTTGGCGGTTGGTCTTTTGTTTTTCAACTTGATTAGAAAAAGGCCAACCGCCCTTGGCGGTTGGCCTTTATTTTTATATTTAGTTATAAAATATTGATATATGATCGGTCATCTGCATTAATAGAGGCTTTGAACTCTCTATCATAAAAGATAGGCTGCATTACCAATCATATATTAATATTTTATATTAATATATGATTAATAGAGTATGATATTATGGCATGGACAAGAGAGGTAAGTGTTCTTGAAGTGATGTTTTGCAAATATTTTTTAAGTCTTCATCGGATTCTATTATATTTTTTATTCTCCTTAAATTTTTAACTATTTTGGTAAAAGATAAATTGATTCTTATTAAGAAATTATATTTCTTTATCATTTTATAAAAATTTAAATAATAATCTAATTGAGTTCTATTAATACTACATTCATTTTCTATATATTCTTTGGTCACGCTTTTTGAAATTAGATATGAATAGAATGATGCTTTGATATATGATGCTATTAATGGCATTGCTCCTAAATTTTTTTCAGAATTTGTTAACTCTATATTAAATTTTTTTATTGTATCAGAATTTAAAGTAATTGAATCATTTTTAATAGCTTCATAAACTTGATTGACAATTTGAATGTCATTTTGACAATTAAACTCGACCGGATAATATTTTAAATCATATAAGGCTTTTAAAATATTATCCGCCATTTTAGATTTTCTATTTTTAGCACGTTTTTTCATTTCACTTTCATATTTTGGTTTTAATTGTAATAACATCTTATTTAACTCAATTAATTGATTACGATTATTTACTTTAGATAATGCATCTATCAAAGCATTTTTATTTTTAAATTGTAATATATTATCAGCGATTTTAGTAATGCTAAAATCAACGCTTATACGCTCTCTTGTCGAAGATGCCATAATATCAACTGAAGCAGGGATGGCCAAAAAATATCGATATCTCGAGATATCGATATTTTTTAGCTCGATATATCGATATTTTTTAGATCGAAATATCGATATCTCGAGATATCGATAATTTTTACCTCGATATATCGAATATCTATATTTTTCTAGCGATAATATCGAAGGTAATTTGATATTTTTTTAAAATATCGATATATCAATATATCGCTATTTTTTAGATATCGGGTATCCCTAAACTGAAACATATCACTGCGCATGAGCAAAATAAAAGTAATCACAGTCATAGAAAAACATATAGAATGTTTATATTAAGAATGTGTGTGGTTACCATGCCAACGATATTTAGAGTTCGGCGTTCAGAGTTTAGCTTTTAGAAATCATATTTTATTATAAATATCTGGTTCTACTTGACATAAAAAGGTAAATGAGGTATGTATATATAGGTTTTCGAGTACAAGGATTTCAAATTTGTTATTATTTTTAAAAAATCTAAGGATATTTAACAATTACTTTTAAAAAATTATATAACTATTGGAGATATAGAAAAATTTATAAGAATACAAAATTGAGGAACTCGATGAGTTTTAGGAAAATATAATATTTTTTTATTTTTCCTATAATAAATAAGGAAATAAAAATGAACAAAAATAAAAAGAAAGCCACCTTTTCAAAAAATAATTATATTTTCGAGATGGATAATTATGATAGAACAAACGATGAGCTAACTTCTAAAATTTTAGATAAAGAACGTTTTTCAAAAAGAATAAAAAACTTAGAAGAAAAATTAGCTCCTTTTTTAAAATCAAAGCTCGGAAAAATTATGAAATTTAAAAACGAAAATCGAAAATTGATTTATAATAAAAAAATCTCCAATAAAATGATTAGCTCTAAAAATAAAGAAATTAAAATTATTTTTTCTTCTATAATAAATATGACTCGCTGTGAAGTTTGTCATATTAATATTAAAAATTTTAAAATTCATGAAAAAAGTAATAAACATTATAGAAATACAAACCAATCGATGCTTGATTTAGATTATTTTAACGATAAAAAGAAATTATGTTAATTATGCAATAGAAGTGTTATAAATCTTAAAATTCATGAAAAGAGCAAAAAACATCAAATAAATATAATGAGTTGTGTTTATAAAAATTGTAGAGAAGGAATTCAAGGTAATTTTAAAGCCTATTGTTATTCAAATATAAATATAATTGACCCAAGAACATTTATTAACAATATGATGACCACAATTGAAAATAAAATTCAAGATCAAAATTGGAAAAATTTAAATTAAGTCTTTCTCTTCACGTTGAATTCTATAAAAATTTACCTGATGAAAGAAAACAAACGATAAGTAACTGGTTTAATAGCGGTTCTATGACAAGTATAACAAATAATTCTCAAATAAAAGATACTATTCGTGTTATGGTTAATAAAATTGAAGAAAAAATATGTAAATTTACCAAAGAAGGATCAGGATGGATTATCAATAAACTTTTAGATTTTGAAATAAAGATAGCAAAATATAAACCATTAAGAGCTTCTTCATATATTGAAACTCCAGTCAAATATAAAAACTCAACATTTGGATTAATTAATATTCAAAATAAAGATGATAACGAATGTTTCAAATGGTGTATAGCAAGATCTGATTGTTTAGATGAAGGGCATAATTATAAATTATCAACAAGAATAAAAGAAACATCTAAAAATTATAATTGGAAAGGAATAGAATTTCCAGTTCAATTAAAACAGATTAGTAAATTTGAGAACCAAAATGATGTGTCAGTTAACGTATTTGGACTAGATGAAAAAGAAATATTATATCCTTTAAGAATTACAAAAGTTGAGAAAACTAAACATGTTGATTTACTTTTAATATCACATGATAAAAATACACATTATATACTTATGAAAGCATTGAGTCCATTCATAAATAAAAAGCATAAAGAGAAAACTTGTCCATGTCGATTCTGTTTACATAGTTTTTATAAAAAAGAATTATTAGATAATCATTTACCAGAATGTAGTATTCATAAACCTGTAAGAATGGAATTAGCTGAAGGTCAAGTTCAATTTAAATTGTATTATAAACAATTCAGACACCCATTTGTTATTTATGCAGATTTTGAAAGTACCTTACAAAAAATACATACGAGTCAACCAAACCCTAATGAATCCTATACCATTAACTTACAGAAACATCAACCAAACAGCTGGTGTTGTTATACGAAATGTGATATCGACGAATATTCAAAATTTGAAATATATGAAGGTAAAGAAGCATCTAAAACGTTTGTAGAATATTTAATTTCAGAATCAAAAAGGATTTATAAATTATTGAAAATAAACAAACCCATGAACTTATAAAGTTAGATAAAGTTTTCAAAATTAGTTCCAAACTATGTAAAAAAGGCAATCAGATTTCAAAGTAAAAGACCATAATCATTTAACAGAGCCATAGAGGACCTGCTCATAGAGTTGTAATTTTAAAATTCAAAATCCTAAATTTATCCGATAATAATGCATAAGGTATCTATCTGATGCTCATTTATTCATTAAAGAATTTGGACAAACCGACGGTGATTAAAGCAATTCCTCAAACAGTTGAAACTTATATAAGTTTCACTGTCAGTTTATAAAAGTTGATGAAGGAATAATCTCAACAAGCATGGAGTTGAGGTTCCTCGATAGTTTTAGATTTATGTCATCGTCTCTAGCTAAACTGGCATCAAATTTAGAAAATGAAAATTTAAAAAATTTATACAAATATTATCAAGATGAACAGTTTCAGCTACTAAAACGTAAAGGAATTTATCCATACGACTGGATGGATGATATAACAAAATTTAATCATGAAAAATTGCCTAAAAAAGAGAAATTTTATATATTTTGAATAATGAAGATATAACAAACGATGACTACAAACATGCGCAGAATATCTGGACAAAATTTAATTGTAAAACATTTAAAGATTACCATATGTTATATTTACAATCTGATACATTATTATTAGCAGATGTGTTTGAAAATTTTTAGAACAACTTGTTTAGATACTTATAAATTAGATCCAGCACGTTATTTCATCTCAGGGTTATCATGGATGCATTATTAAAGAAACGAAAGTAAAATTAAATTTATTAAAAGATCCGGATATGTTGTTAATGATAGAAAGGATTAGAGGGAGAATCAGTACTATAGCTTTTTCTTAGATATGCTGAAGGCTAATAATCCATATATTCAGAAAGATTACAGTAAAAATAAACCTCCTTAGTTATGTCATATTTGGGATACTAATAATTTTAGCTGGATTTAGGGCAATGTCTCAGTATTTGCCTACAAATGGATGAAAAGCATTAACGATTTTGATGTTTTGGACATCAGTGATGAATCTAAAAAAGGATATATTTTAGAAGTTGATTTGGAATATCCTAAAGAACTACACAATTTACATAACGATTATCCCATAGCAGCAGAAAATATAAAGTTAGATAAAGTTTCAAAATTAGTTCCAAACTTGAATAATAAAGAAAAATATATTATACACTATAGAAATTTAAAACAGTGTTTGAATTTAGGATTAAAACTAACGATACATAGAATATTGGAATTTGATCAGAGCGATTGGATGAAATCATACATTGATCTTAACACGAGAAAGAGAAAGGAAGCGAAGAATGAATTTGAAAAAGATTTTTATAAATTAATGAACAACTCGGTGTTTGGTAAAACGATGGAAAACATAAAAAATAGAGTTGATGTACGACGAGTAAAAAATGAAGAGCAAGCTCAAAAATTAGTAAATAAACCAAATTTTGAATCGTTTAAAATATTCTCAGAAAATTTAATAGCTTGTCATATGAAAAAAACTAAACTGAGATTTGATAAACCTATTTATGTAGGAATGTCTATTTTAGAGTTAAGTAAAACTTTAATGTATGACTTTCATTACAATCATATAAAAAATAAATATAATGCAAAAGCAAAATTATTGTTTACAGATACAGATTCATTATGCTATTATGTAGAAACGAATGATATATATAAAGATATGAAAAGGAATATAAAACTGTTCGATACATCTGATTATCCAAAAGAGCATAAATTATATTCAGAAAAAAATAAAAAGGTATTGGGTAAAATGAAAGATGAAACAACTGGAAAACTGATAACAGAATTTGTAGGACTAAGAGCAAAATTATATGCTTATAAAACATTAGAAAATAAAGAAATTAAAAAAGCTAAGGGGGTAATGAAAAGCGTTATCAATCAAACGGTTAACATTGATGACTATAAAAAGTATTATTTAAGGAAGAAACTCTATATAGGAAACTAAATTTAATACGAAGTAAAAACATGATTTGTATACCACACAAGTAAATAAAATAGCATTATCGAGAAATGATGATAAACGATATATATTAGAAAATAATATAAACACATTAGCTTTAGGACATTATAGAATAAGCTAGTTGGCGCCAACATTTTAGTTGTAAGTAGTTTTAAGTTAGGTTTAAGAAAAAAACAAAATATTAAAATATTGCATGTTAGTTGTAAGTAGTTTTAAAGTTAGGTTTAAAAAAAAAACAAAAAAATTAAAAAATTGTGCATGTTAGTTAGTTGTAAGTAGATTTAAGATAGGTGTAGCCAATAAGAAGAATGCTCTAAAAATTATATAGTTCAGCGTGGTGCCTCGAGGCACCACGACGCTAATAAAAAAATGATATATATTTCCGTTATGGCAAACTTTGCAAACGAAATATATTTTTAAAACATTACAAAAGGGTCGCGTTTCACTACTTTCTTTAGACCAAATACAATGAACTATAATTTTTATAACATTACAAAGGGGTGGTGAAATAAATTACAAACGAAATATAATTTTTATAACATTACAAAGGGAGTAGTTTCGCTACCCCTTTGAAAAAAGTAAAAATACTAAATATAGTTTGTTATTATTTTTTCTTTATAATAAATAATGGAAAACATTTCTATTCATTGGAAAGATGAGAATAGCAAAAATAATCAAGAACATCATTTCTTATTACCATCTCCTAACTGTAGAATTCTAATTATTGGTGAGTCTGGATGCGGTAAAACGAATTTACTACTAAGAATGTTACTTATGGATACGTGGTTAGATTATAATAATTTATTTGTTTTTGGAAAGTCTTTACACCAGCCAGAATATAAATTAATAAAATCAGGATTTGATAAAGGATATAATAAAAGAAGTTCTTGAATTATTGGAGAAAGGAGGGGGTGATATCGATTCATTTATTAGAAATCTACCTAAAAAGCATAAAAAATCAAAATAAAAAGTAGAATATTATGAAGTTTCTTCCGAAATTCTAGACCCGAAGGATGTTAACAACAAGACGAAAAATTAATTTGTATTTGATGATATAATGAATGATTCAAATCAAAGTAAAGCTGAAGATTATTATACGAGAGGAAGACATAATAATACAAGCTCTATATATATTAGTCAAAATTATTTTAAACTTCCTCGTCAAACAATACGATCCAACGCTAATGTGTTTATATTGTTCTCATTACCAATAAAAGATTTAGTTAATATTTTTAATGATTTTATTTCAAAAGATATGACGTGGGAAGAATTTCGTAATTATTGTGAATCTGTTTGGAAAGAACCATATGGTTACATTGTTATAAATAAAAAATTATCACCAGGAGAAGGAAGATATCAAGCTAATTTTAACTCTATATATATACCTAAAAAGTTTTTTTCCTCTTAAATAAATGTATATTTACAATACAACTCGAAAAGCTCAGAAAAAAAATTTAATTGAGACCAATTCAATAATCTTAACCCTTGAAAATCAAAAATATATTAATGAATTGAAATTATTTTTAAAGACGAAAACTGGTAAAGGATTGTTAAATTCAGCGTTGAAGCTTCCTTTACAAACTATTAAAATTGCAGTAATATTCCATCGGAAAATATTGAAAACGGATCATTTAATAACACTGGGAAATATTCATATTGTGGTCCAGGAACGAAAATACTAAAAAGATTAAAAGAAGGATATAATGGTGTTAACAGTTTAGATAAGGCCTGTAAACAACATGATATAATATATAAAATATAGAAAAAAAGAGAGAAATGCAGCGGATGATTTATTAGCAAAACAAGCAAGTGAAATTGAGTTAGATCCTAATGAACCAAAGTACGTTAGAAAAGACGCGAGATTAGTCACAGGAGTTATGGGAATGAAATCAAGATTCGGAAAGGGTTTACCATCAAAAAACGGGGTAAAAAACCGTGAAAGCGGGCTCTGAAATATTGAGAGAATTATATTTTAATTCTAAGACTGGATACTCAGGAATCAATGATTTAGTACGAAAAAGCGGGTTATCTTCTAAGATAGTTAAGGACTGGTTAGATCATCAAAACGTTTACACATTGCATAAACCGATAAGACATAAATTTTCAACGAGAAGAGTGATAGTCTCTAGTGTTGATGATCAATGGCAAGCTGATTTAGTAGACATGCAAAAATATAAAACTCAGAATGAAAATATAAATTATATATTATCAGTTATAAATATACTCAGCAAGCTTAGATGGGCTGTTCCAGTTATAAAGAAACGGGTAATGAAATAGCGGAATCGTTTGAAAATATTTTTAAAGACAGAATCCCGAGAAAAATACATATGGATAAAGGTCTTGAATTTATAAACAAACCAACTCAAGAACTTTTTAAGAAACATGAAATACACTTTTTAGCAGCATAAAATGAAACTAAAGTCCAAGTAGTAGTAGAAAGATTTAACAGGACATTAAAAACTAAAATGTGGAAATACTTTACTGAAAACAATACGAAAAAATAGATTGATATACTTCCATATTTATTTGAAAATTATAATACAAGCTATCACAGAAGTATTAAAATGTCTCCAGAGCAAGGATCACTTACAAAGAATAAAAAAATAGTGTATAAAAATTTATTTCCTCCTGCAAAGATTGACCTTAGAAAACCGAAATTTGGAATAGGAAACAGAGTTAGAATCAGTAGAAAGTATAAAGATTTTAGAAAAGGTTATCTTCCTAACTTTACCGAAGAAGTATTTATTATATCGAGAGTATTAAAAACAAATCCTATAACTTATAAAATTAAGGATATGAATAATGAAGAAATTATTGGTAGTTTTTATGAGCAAGAAATGACGAAATATGAAAGCAAATTATATGAAGTTGAAAAAATATTAAAACGAAACAGAGGTAAAGTACTCGTTAAATGGAAAGGATATGATACAACATCATGGATAAATGAAAAAGACTTAACAGAAATGTAGGTGGGAAAATAAATGAAACACCAAACAGCTTCCTATTGCTGTTTGCTGTTCTGTTGTAGATATCCATGTAAAAAACTAGACGTAAAACGTCTTGTTGTTTGCTATTTTCCGTTTTTTTTGTTTGTTTTTCCTCTATAATAAATGGTATATATTAATGTTAAAGAAAAATCTGATTTAGTAAATATTAGAAAGAAACTTCAGAAAAGATTTTTAGATGAGAAATTAGGTGAACAAGATATATATCGAGAAAATATTAAACTACTACAACCATTAATTGAACCGATTAAGGATATAACTACACATCAAAAAGAAATACTTCAAAGTCAATCAGCAATACCAGCTATAACTACGAGTAGAACCCCTTTAGCTATTGAAGATGTATCAGCATCACCTAGTACTCCTGGATATGGTTTAGGAAAAATATCAGAAAAATATTTGAAAACAATGTTTTCTAAATATGATAACGCATTTAGTATTAAACCGATTGAAGGAAGTAATGATTTTAAATTAGGTAATGAAAAAGTTAAAATTGTGGGTAATAATTTAATTATTAATAGTAAACAATATATAGGTACTGAAGGTCTATGGAAACTCCTAATGTTGAAAAATCCTTGAGATGTTTCTAAAAATGATTATGATACTTATAAGAAAATAATGCTTCAAACTAAAGCGTTTCTTAAAGACGATGGAACTATTAAATCCAACAGAGGTAAAAAATATGATAATTTCATTAAACCAATATATAATGAATATAAACTACTCGAAGATATAAAAACAGTAACATCAGAAATACGTCAGAGACCAAGAACACCGAGAAGAAGAAGTAGCGTAGGAAATATAAGGGACTTATTCGAAAAGCGAGGTACGGGTTTTAAATTTTTACCTTCAGATCCTAATGAGCTTGTTAATAAGCATAGAATATTATTTTCAGAAATTAAATCGGGTAATACTAATGTATTTAATGAGTTACAAGCAATAAATGATGAACTGTTAAGATTAAGTATATTTGATACAGATATAATAAAATCTTTAAATAACTTTTTTCTCTATAATAAATGAGCATTGTGTTATCTAGTAATACATCTGATTTCAAATATAATTTTTACCCTTCTCTAAAATTAGAAAAGGGTAAAACACATGAAATAGCGTTATTAAATATAAATACGTATAATTCAGTACCAAATATTGATAAATCAAATAATAAATTTGCATATGAATATAACGGTAAAATTTTTGAAATATTATTTCCAACAGGAGCTTATGAAATCAAAGCGATTAATAATTACATTCAAGAACATCAAATAAACATCCAGAAGCATTCAGTATTGAAGCAAACCACATAACTATGAAATGTATTATTTAGGAAGGCTAATTTTATTATACATTTCAATGAAAAGTCATTTAAAAATCTTTTAGGATTTAGTAGGGATGCTATTGAAGGCATTGGAAAACATGAAAGTGAAAACATTGTTAATATTTCACCAGTAAATTCTATCTTAGTTAATTGTGATATTATAGAAGGTTCTTATCTTAATGGACATCAAAAACCAATTTTGTATAGTTTCTTTCCCGATGTTCCTCCCGGTTATAAAATAAATGATAATACAGTAGTATATCTACCGATAACAATTCCAACTGTTAATTTAATTCATATTTGGCTTACTGATCAATATCATAAACCATTAAATCTTCGAGGAGAAAAAATAACTATTCGATTACATTTAAAATCAACATAAACTTTTTTTTTCTCTATAATAAATGGAGTATAATTTAAATTGGAATTAATCATCAGAAATAGATGATTCAATTAAAAGATTTGAATATCAAGAATATGAACTTTATACAGGAGTTGATTTAAATACACCTAGTGATATAAGAATATCAGTTCAAAATCAGGATGAATTTTTACTACCTTCTAGAAGTTATATTTATATCGAGGGATCTTTAAAAAAAGAAGATGGATCAACATTTGAAAAAGATCAACCTGGAACTGGAGCAGGAAAAGAATTATATATAAACTTAATTAATAACGGAATCATGTATTTATTTTCAAGAGTTGAATATCAACTTGGAAATAAAAGTATGGAAGAGTATCCAAATCCTGGACAAGCATCAACTATGAAAGGACTTTTAACATATCCTCTCAATTATTTAGAAGGTATGAATTTTATGTGGTCACCTGATAAATGTGATAAAGTATGTCCAAAAATTAATAATTCTGGATATATAGAGAGACATAATTACTTATTTAAAAACCCATCGGGGAATTTTAGTGTAGATTCCATTAAGTCATATATTTGGATTTTGCGAAAATTATGATAAAGTAATTTATGGCATAAAACATCAACTTAATTTTAGAATAAATCAACATGACATTGATGCTATATTAAAATCCTCATATAAAAACGATGAAGGTACTTATAAAGTTCCTGATGGTAAAATTATTTTATCTAGAATAGTATGGAGAATCCCACACGTAACACTTACAGATGAATATTCAATAAAACTGTATAAAGATATTCAAAATAAAGTTACTTTAAACTTTAATTTTGAATATACGGTGTGAATCTATAGATGTAAATCAAGGACAACAACAATTCGATTGAAGATTAAACCGGATCTGAGAAACCTCGATTTATAATTTTAGTTTTCAAGAAACAAATGGTGATAATCAAATTATGAATAGAAGGTATATTTAATCATTGTAATATAACTAACGCTTTTGTTCAGTTAAATAGAAAGATATCCAGAAATGGATCTTCGACTTGATTTTAATGAGAATTATTATACAACCGCTTATAAAATGCTATCAGATTATTCTAATCATATACTTAATAAAGAAAATTGTTCTATTAGTTTAATAGAATATCAAAATTTGTATCCATTGCTAGTATTTGATGTAAGTAGACAATCTGAAAAAATAAAAAATTCAGTTACAGATATTAAAATAAGAGCAACTTTTAAGAAAAATATATCAAAACCTACATGGAAACATACATTATTAGTATCAGATCGACTTGTGAAACTACAATCTGATGGAAATAAAATGAATATCGCTTTTTAATTTTTTTCTCTTAAATAAATGAGGTATTATTGTATTCATTGTAGAAAAATAACAAATACTGAAAATGTTCAAAAGGTTATGACAAATAAAAGTAGCATGCTTAGAGGTACATGCTCAGAGTGTGGAAGAGTAAAAACTCAATTTACTTCTAATAAAATTTAAAAATTATGTTAAATATAAAGAGGTTGGGGGCTGTAGCGGCCCCCAACCTCTATAAATTACGATAAAATTATGTTAAATATGAAGAGGTGGGGGCAGCTGCTGCCCCCAACCCCTAAAAAATATAAAATAATATTTTTCACCCCTGCCATAAGGCTGGTCACTAAATTATAAATTATTAAAAATAAAAAAAGGAAAAAATTATATATAAAATTTTATATATAATAACTTTTTTCTTCTTAAATAAATGACGTACAACGATATGAAAGTATATCTTACACCGAATCAGGTAAAGAAGTTAAACAACGCAGTAAATAAAAAATCTTCTATATCATTTAGAATTAATCCGAAGGATAAGGGAAACATATCTCTTCTTCTAACTCTAACTCAAAAAGCTAAATTTTTAAAAGGTATACCATTTAATTTAAAATTAAGCATATCACAAGTAACAGCCTTGGCAAAACATGGAGGATTTTTAATAACACTTCCAACATTACTAGCAGCTGCAAGTGCAATCGGTTCTCTTGCTGGTGGAGCTAGCGCTATTGCTAAAACTGTAAATGATAAAAAAACGGCACAAAAGCAATTAGAAGAGACTAGAAGGCATAATCTTCAAATGAAAAAAAGAAATCAAATGGAAAAGGTCTTTTTTTAAAACCATACCCTCGTCGAAAAACTGGCGAGGGTTTATTTTTAAAACCATACAAAAGTTGAATATTCCGATGAAAGCGTTGAGTCAATATGATCTTATGAAATATGTTAATCAACTTAAAATTCCAAACTTTGAAGGAATTTATATGAGAGATGCTCTTAAAAAAAATCTAATAAAAAGGAATCTGGAATCTTTTTGGATTCAATTAAAGGTTCAGGAACTCATTGGACATGTTGGTTTAAGAATTGTAAAAACTTATGCTATTACTTCGATTCATTCAGTGTTCAACCTCCGACTGAATTTGAAAATTATATATAAAATGCGATATTGTCTATTCAACGTATCAAATACAAAAATTGAATGAAGTTATTTGCGGTCATTTGTGTTTATTCTTTTCGGAATAGCTGTATTGAAATTAAATTTTCACTCAATTCTACAAGAACTTTTTTTCTCTAAAATAATAAATGAGTGTTAATAACTTTGGTGAAGGTTCTCTAACAAGAGTGGACCACCAGGATCGCAGGGACCTCGGACCTCAGGACCTCCAGGACCTCAGGACTGTCAGGAATTGGTTTAAATATTTGAAGGAAGGTAATTTTATTATCGAAAATAAAAAAGGCTGGGAATTGCGTCTAATCATCAAAAAGATTGGATTCTGGAGAAGTTTATACAGAAAATTTACTCGAAACTAAACGAGAAAGTTGATAAAATGTTAAAACAGACGGGAAATATGAATAAATCAATAACTGAATTACAATCTGAAGATGATCATATTAAAAAATTTGTTGAAGAAATAAAATCTCAACTCTTTGATATGCATAACGTTCTGTTAATAAGATGGCGTTTTTTAAAATATCTCAATTGCGAATTAATGATACATGATTTTTTTAACTCAGTGAAAATATACCCACAACTTGGAAAATATTTATTTTCTGACGGAACTAATTTTTCAAACAAATTCAAAATTAGAATTTTCCGTTCGTATTAGGAATGAAAGGACCATCTTCGAAGAAAACTGGTTATGTTATGCCATATGAAGGATTTATAGATACAATTACATTGGCATCTCTAGATGAAGATCGATATATTTTAGTGAAGTTATTTATCAATGGAGATGAATTTAAAGATTTAGATATATATAAACATAGTGATACAGATTTTAAAATTAATAAAAAATATTCATCTTAACGAAGGAGATATCATAAATTTTCAAGCTGCAAGTGATACAACCAATGAAAAATCTATGCACACTATTCAAATGTTTCTAAAATATGATTTAGGAAATCCGAATGACCTTTCCGAAAAAGATATATTAGGAGATGAATCTATTGAGAATAAGAAAATTACATTAAATGATATATTTGAAAGGATAGAAAAATATAGAGGGGTGCCTATGGGAGAGATGGAGAAAGAAACATGGAGAAGGGAAAGAGAATATTGGCTAATGAAAAATGGAGATGAGGAGATGATTAATAAAATTATGATGGATATGATGTTGAAGAATATTGAAGAATGAATATAAACTATAAAATAAAATACGAAAACTTTTTTTCTCTATAATAAATGAGTGTTAACAAATCAGAGTGTAAAAATTTTGAACTATTCAACTGGTTACGTGAACACTACAAAACTATCTGATTTAAATAAAGATGTGATTTATAACATTATTGAACTTAGAAAAATTAATACAAAATATGGTCGCAATATTTGCAATTCTACGTGTGGGAGAGAGGATGGAAGTAACATAATGCTATTTCTTCAAGAAGATATCTTGAATCTGTTGAATGATAGGAAATTAGAATTTTTCAATGAGGATGGTAGCCGATGCAATATATTGGTGGTGATTATCATCAAATTAATTTTTCATAAACTTTTTTCTCTATAATAAATGAAGAACTTTCAAAATCTCTCAAAAATTAATGGAATAAATACTAAAAAAATAAAAAAACTCATAGATTAAAAAATCTTTACTAGTAAAGATATTAAAGAATTTAAAGTCATTTTAGATAGATTAGTTGGGTACATAAACTTGTTAAACATTTTAGATAACAATAAACCTCCTGTACAAATAACATTTGATTCTGAAGAAGAAGAAGAAGAAGAAGAAAAAATTACGTTAAAAGAATTTGAAGAAGCTTTAAAATATAAAAAATATATGAAAAAATTATTGAAGCTGATTACGATTCAGACTAATTAAATAAAAGGAAAATTATTATATTTAAAATTTTTAAATATAATACTCATATCCCTTTTATGTTACTTGATCCACTCCCATTTGTTAATCTCACATATTTTCTTCCACATTTTATGGTATTCATTTAATGTAATTTCTCTTTTGTTAGAAACTTTATGAAAATCAGATATATTACATTTGACACCACATAATTGTAGCAATTTAAACAATTTATAATGAACATTTAAAGAATTTTTTCTTTCTGAACATTTTACTTCCAGATATGCTTCTTCAAATTCATAATTGAGATTTAATATTTTATCATGATTAATTCTTATCTTTTCATTCTTTTTATAATATTTATCAATAACTTTCTCTAAATATATTCTTGATGAATATTTCAATGGTTTATTATAATTATTTTGTGAATGAGAAACTTCATAATAATTTTGTGAATGAGAAACTTCATAATAATTTTTCAAAAAATTACATGATTTACAATTTTCATCACTTTCATGTTTGTGGAATGAACATACTATTTCCATATTTATTTAAGAAATTTTTATTATAAGTCAATTTTGAATTTTCAGCGTGATTGGAGGGTGGTCCGGTAACCCCTTCGAGCGAAATGAGGAGGTAGGCCTCGTAACAAAGTTAAAAAGGTATATATCACATCATCGTTGATTAAAATATCTTTCCAATTTCATTCCCGTAAACAAACCTTTACAATTAGTAGGGGGAACCCCAAGCGAAGCGTCTTCAAGTTTCTCCGAGGTGAAATGAGGGTGATATCATAACCTCTTCGAGAGAAAAAGAGGGGGAGCGTCTCCGTTTTACACAGCTATTTATATTATATATATATATATATATATATATATATATATATATATATATATATATATATATATATATATATATTCTATGCTCAAAACTCACCACGGTCCATGAGAATCGGCCACGCTAGGTTAAATAATCAACTCCTTGGGTGGGTCCTGGCATATACACATTATAAATGTCATAAAAGACAATTTGGATGGCGAAATGAAAATTCAGTAGAAAAATTAATAAGAAAACTAAATATAGAGATATCCTTGCATCATAAGTAGTTATAATATTACATTAAATAAAATTAATTGTTGTGAAAAATTTTCAGTTCTTGAAGATAAGAGAAAATAGTTACTATTAAATAAGGAGGATTCAAATAAGATATGAGATAACATTTAAAAAGGTGTTAGAGACCATAAAGTAGGAAAATGATGAGGGCAAATGGGGTCCACTTGAGGACAATCAACGAAGATGTGGTGAACAGACTGCGGGGTATAGCAACGGCAAAATTTACAGATGGAGGATGATCCCGTGACATGTAGTGACTGTGAGTGATATTAGTGTTGCCAATGTTGAGGCATGCTAGTAACACCTGGTGCAAGCGGTTTTGTCAGTGAGAGGAAGACCATTCACCAATGGTCGACTTTATATTTTTAAATTTCGCCCTTCGCTGATTACTCGCCCAGCACTCCTACAAATAATACAGGGAACCTTGTCGTAGAGTGGGATTATAATCAGTTGATGGGAGGCGACCATGTCAAATGACATCCGGGAGGTTCCTAGAACAGCTCCGGCAAGAGGAGGTGGCCATTGTGGCCTCTCTTTAAGCTATTTCGTTGCTAGTTACCCCTGCGTGAGAATGAGTCCAACATAATGTAATTTGTTTTGTTTTTTTGCGATAGTAGAGCAGCCGGAGAAATTGTTGTACAGCGAATACCAGTGTGTTTTTATAATAGGTGCTTTAAACACCTGGAGGGTGCTGAGCGTATCTAAATCATTGACATAAGAGTTGTCTTGGTTATGTAATAAAAGACGAGAGAATATAATCATTATAGCCATTGCTTCTGCTCTGAAAAGGATGCATAATGGGAAGGGTATGGGAAAGGCTGCGGTCAGCAAAGACAGCAGACGCACCCATACTGTCCAATGTTTTATAGCCATCAGTTAATACTGGTATAAAATCCCCGTGAACTGCGGAATGAGACAATTATTATGCCTAAAACAATTTAGCGGGGTAGATCTTTAAACAATTTTATTTGGGGGTGGCTAGATTTGAAGAGAGAGAGAGGTCAGGACCAGACAGATAATGGGAACAGGAAATAGCCAAGGTATATACCTTCATCATTAGAAAATGGGTGTTTGATCGGAAGACTCATCGTTTTGGATGGGATCTAATAAGTGTAGTAGGGGTAGTAAGGCCCGAATTTATACTGCACAGACATATTCCACCATCGATCGGATAAGTGTAGGAAAGAAATTTATTTAATAGGTCCTTCAAAGCATAAAATTACTAGTAGTAAGTTGCCATCATTAGAGACATTTTAAAAGTAATTTTTATAACAAAAGATTCTGTAGACTCTACATTTCTGAAACCTGCATTATAGAATC
>JABUQX010045089.1:17500-20000 GCA_015478945.1 Trachelipus rathkii | reverse complement strand
GGGGGGAGAGTGTGTGCGATAATTTGCAGGCAGGAAAGAATGTAGACATACACACTGTTCCCTGTTTTAGAGCCATTAGTAAACGCTAGGGTAAATCCACCTTGATCTGCGGAATGAAACAGGAATGATTCCTTTAACAAGGCTTCGGGATGGCTAGATTTAGAGAGAAAGGTCAAGACCATTCAAATGGTGGGAGCAGCGAACAGCCAAGGAGTATTCACTTCTTCATAATAGAACAGCAGCACTTTCTGCAAAGGGATGTTGAGGAAGTTGAGGAAGTAATCAGCTGTGTTTGCAAATGACCAGTAAGGATGATTCTGAGGTTTCTCTCGCAGAATCGGTGTTAGAGCAGATGTCATTGGGGTTTGAAAGAGAAGATAACTTGTGAACATGATGTATTCACTTCGAAGAAGGAGTGGCACCACATCGTATTCAAGAGGACGACTGGAATGCTCCAGTGGGGATATTGTTCGGCTCGTTTTAGATGGGATCTAACAGTGTAGTAGAGTTGGGAAGGCCTGAACATATACTACGCAGCAATAGAAAATTGACTTGCAATATACACCCCAAGATTTTGATGGTAGATAAAGTAAGAGGTCAAAAATGCGATAAGTCGTTTTCAGGAGTTTAATGTGCGGTGCGTATGTTAGGTGGTCATCTAGAATGAGTCGTAGAAATATGACATGTGAAGTTGCAGGAATGGGTGAACCATATAAGGTTAGGTTCGCGGGAGCAATGTGGCAGGTTTTAAAACTCCCTTTTTTCTTAAATAGTACAGCTGAGATTTTGGTGGGTTAGAAATTGTTAAATATTCTAGATTGCTTTTTAAAGCGGCTTTTTAGGAATGGCAGCCTGGCACTGGCAATATATAGCACCAGGTCATCAACATAGAGAAAAAAATTGATGTCAATGGGATAAAAATAACGATGTTTTTGAATTCGAGAGCAAATAGTAATACACTTAGATCATTGCACTGTGGAACACCTTCATCCAGAGTAAAGTGTCGTGATAGAACAGAAGAGCACCGAACCTGGATGGATATTTTAATAAAGAGATGAACCTGTACTCAGAAATCGAGAGAGTGGACTTTAAGGAGAACCGCAGTTTCCAGATTCTGTTATAATCATTTCTAAGTTCAAAAAGGAAACCAAGAACCATCCCACCAATTGAGAATGCTTCCCGGACGTCATGAGTCAGATTTAACAAAGGTTCTGCGGTCAAGCGATTTTTGCAGAAACCAAACAGGATATTTGAAAAAGCCTGGTGACTATCCAGAACAGTGAATAGTTCTCCTGAAATCATTTTCTCTATTAATTTACAAGTATGACAGGTCAGCGAAACTGGTCTTTGGTTGTAAGCCAACTTCGATTCTTTCTCAGGTTTGGGAATATTGATTACAAAAGTTGTAGTTCAAACAGATAGAAAAAGGATTTGATCCAGATTCTGCTGCACAGATCCATCAAGAACGTTGATGTAGAAGGGTGGATATGACGGAGCATTATGTACAAAACTGTCTTAGCCAAGGGCACAGTCTTTGCTGTTTCTCAGTGCAGTTTGATACTCTGCAAGGTTAAAAAAACGGTTATAGATATAATCTTTCCCTTTCGCTATTGAAAAATTTGGAGGTGTAGTGTTCATTCTCATGCTTAAAGATAGTATAAAGAGCGCAAGTTGCTAGCAAAACTATAACCTAATTTATTTGCAACAGATACAGGAGCACAGATTGTATTGGTTATATTTTTTCCATAATGGAGGACTGTTCGTGAAGAGTTGTTGAAGCAGCTAGATATTTTCTCTGCAGCTTTCCACACTGAAAAAAGGGCAGTAATGGAGTTGACAGTCGATGTATAAGTACGAAAGTAATGTTTACATATTTGGCGATTAATTCGATGAGATCTTGCCGCAGCGGCTTTAAAAATAATCATGTCTGAGGTGGTGCGATTTCTTTTGTATTATCAGTAGAGCTTTTTCATCTCCTGGTTAGCTTGTTTCCATTCTTGGGATCAAAAATGGGTTGTCGAATGCTTACCTGCAGAAAATCAAGGAATGCGAGCGTCTGCTGCTGTGATGATAACTTTAAGGCCTCATCAATAGTGGGAAACCGCATATTAAAGGGAGAAAGTTTTAAAGCTGTGGACTAATAAAAAGAAAATTACTCTTATTGGTCATAACGCCATCTGGAATTAGGTTTTATTATTAAGCTCGGCGCAAGTTCATTTAAGGCTATTGGGTAATGGTCACTGTCGTATAAATTATCAATTCAGGAAAAAGTAAAGCAATCCATATGAGAATGGGAGAAAAGGAAATATCAATACAGGAAGAAGGATGTGAATCTTAAAGTTCATATTTAGGAAGTCCTGCGTTTAGGCATCCCAGGGAAAAGGGTGTTAAAGGGTGTTAGAAAATCTACAAAGACCTTAGATGTAGACGATGTGACCGAGTCACCCCATAAGGGGTGGCGAAGGTTGAAATCGTACAGCATAACAATCGAAGTAGTGAG
>JABUQX010045089.1:0-5000 GCA_015478945.1 Trachelipus rathkii | reverse complement strand
ATACTTATATATATATCATATCTGGAGCAGTAATTATTATATAATAATACTTGCTAGGATATATCTTATTCATAAATATATATAGCTATACTTAAGTACCACGTATATCAGTCTACGTCTGACTATATACTTAGATTAGCGCTATATAATATCGAATCAGAATATATACTATATATCGATTCCATACATACATACAGTCAGACAGTCTTACTGTATTACTATAATACATATAATATATAGCTATACTATCATATATATATAGTGATAATTATATTTATATAAAATACTAGAAATATATTATATATATACTATATATTATATTGTAGATATATATAGCATTAACTTATATACATAAGATAATTATATATATGAAAATTATATACTATTATATAGTAATTGATATTAATTCATACTAATATTACGTAGTTCCTGCCTTATAATATCTTACTCATTATCACTAGTTCAGTATATCACTGTCTGTAGTATAACTATACAACGACATAAGCATAGTACTAATTATATACACAGCATTTATTATACATATAGTAATATATTTATGAGTACCATCATATTATCTACGATATACTAATACTATATACTATACATAGAAAACCAACATTCACACTATAATAACTATGATTAATATATATATATAATCAGTATATTATTAGTATGATCATATAATGATTCAGTATATATAGTATCTTATATAATACTAATTGAAGATACTATATATACGTATATATATAGATCATATATATATATACTATATATATATAAGTCTAATAAAATTTCTTCTCTTTTTCTCTCAATACCTAGTAGGTTACAGTTTATTTCATGATATTATATATATATATTCAGCTATCTATAATTATATGAAGCTATATTATGCCACTAGTTCAAGTGTATAATCACACATCAGTTTATATTTATAGACTACGTGTACTGTATATCTTATTATTTTATATATAGTAATGAGATGGATAAGTAGATGTAATACCTCGTATAGTACTAACTTAGTCGATAGTATTACATGCTACAAACTTACATCAATATATACTGAAATATACTAATACTCATATAGGTCTTATAATTACAGTACTGATATATAACTATGTCTCACATATAGATACTGAATTTACTTTAATAACTTTGATCAGTATTATATAACAGTCATAATTTAATATTTATATATATACGTACTATCATACTTGTATTATATATTTCGATATATATATTATATATATATATATATATATATATATACTACTAATATAATATATATATTATATATTACTATATTATATATATAAATAGTATATATTATATATATTATATATATATATATACGCTATAAAACAACTAAAAGCATTCAAAATATATTACAGAAAATATAGAGATATCAAAACCATATATATATACATCCTAGAACTAGTTATCATATATAGATATACAAGCTCGGATTAGTTGATAACCAGGCTCTATAGCTATCAATAGTTTTTTATATAATATGATATAAAATATTATAATAAGCTAATATATATTATATTTATAGATAGCTATTTATATATATATAATATATGAGTTATCTTTGACGATATATACGTTAATATACTATAAATAGTATAATATAGTACTAGTACGATATACTAGTACTCAGTACCACTTTTAACTCACGTGATACTTATAATTATATTATATAATAATAGCTAATACGAATGAGTCAATATACTAACGTGATTACTTATACAGTTACTAATAGGATATTAATACATACTATACTCCTATAGCTATATTATAATATATATAGCTACTATTATATATAATACCTATATTATATATAAAATACTATATACTAATATTATATAATTCACTTATATCATATATATATAATATATATAATATATATTTATATATACTATATATAGTATATATATATATATATAATATATATATTTGTATATGTACCAACTAAATTCAGAGCATTAGTTAATATTTTATAAAATGACATAGATGGTCTTCTGAGAAGAGTTACAAAAATTGAGGTTCGAGTGATTCAAAATTTAAGAAGTAAATATGTTAGTTAAAAGTTTTGAGAATCTGTGACGAAGAAAATTACGCTAAATCAAGGAAATTCCGGTGCTGGATAAATTTAAGTTATCTTAGAGGCAATATTGGGAATGTTTAACTACAAAACAAGTTTTGAACTTTTTCCCAGTATCGGGTAAGAGTATTTTTAAAAAATTTATTTGTGAAAGGTTTAGTCATTTTGTATTATTGCTGTGGACAGAATTTGTACATTTAGTAAGAGGAATGATATTTTAATGGTAGCAATTTTTGACAGGTAGGAACTTAATAAGTATAAATCAGAACATACAGCTCAAAATTAAAACAATTTATAGCAGGAATCGGTAATTCAACGGTATATAGGTTGCATTGCTATGGTAAAACTTAACAAGGATATTCGGTGAATTGTGTTTTAAATCTTAAAACAAATTTATAGTATATAGAATTCAAAATTACGCATATGAAATATTTTAACAGTTTGACGAGTTGCCTAGGATTGTTTCGGAGATTTTGAAATAGAGTATTTCTTAGAGTGCATCCTTCATGGATATCCGTGAAAAGAATACTATAGGACTTATTCGCCACAGAAAAGGCGGTACTTGGAATTTTCCAGCATTTATGGAAATTCGTCGTATCGAAAAATTTGGAGCGTTTGAAACTGATTTAACAGATGTATATTAACGGCGTACAATCATGTTAAATTTAGGAGATTAATTAAACGGGACATATTTGGAAAAGTATATATATAGATATATGTATAGATATATAAGCTATTATTAATTATATCTATATATATTATATAGATACATATATAGATATATATAACTCATACTATATATATACTAACTAATAATTATCCTACTATAATATATATATACTATACATATATGTGTATGTCGTTGTGCGGTGTCTGGTTGGTGTGGGTAATGAGCACACAGGCCGTGTAGGTATGAGAAATTTATAGCACACAAGGATTTTTTAAACTAATAGTACACACAGACGAAAGGTTAAGTTTATGCAAACTGGAATTGTGAGGGAAAATTACCGAATAGAAATTATGGTTTATAATTATCATTATTGATTATTATTATTATTATTATTATTATGTATTATTATTATTATTATTATTATTATTATTATTATTATTATTATTATTATTATTATTATTATTATATTTACTATCAGTATATTTACTATTTATTAGAGTGTATGACTGGAAAAACGCCGCGCACAAATGTTAGTATGTTTGTTGTTAGAAATGTATGTGGTTTATTGATTAAACAGATTGGTAATTTTATTATTATTTATTATTATATATATATTATATTATTATATCTATTATTATTATTATTATTATATTATTTATTATTATTATTATTTATTGTATGATTTAACGTTAGCAATTGATGTGGACTTAAACTGACTTAGTGAACGATCGATGTATATACATATTTATATTGTTCATTTTCAGGAGTGCCGGTGCGGGAGCAAATCCAGAAGGACAATCGTGCTAGCTAAGGTTAGCCCGCTTTAGCGCTTAAATCAAACAGGAAGTGTGGGAAGCATCGTGACGGTGACGACTGGAGCGTTTGTCTTACCCATCACAAATCTGGAAATAGCCAAATTTGGATCGTGCTGTTGGGGCTGAGTCGATCATTAGCATAACGAGCTGTTCCTGATGCTCGTAAGGAATAAATACTTACTGTAAGATTGTCAAAGGAATTTCCCGATCAAGGAAACTAACTTTCGGACCAAGTTGGATAAGTTGCTAAGGAGCGTATCGTTCCGTAAATTGTATAAGATTCTGACAAATAATGTGTACATTATGAATACTTTTCCGGAAAATTTAAACTTGTACATAAATAAAGATATATTTTGATATAATATATTTCTAGTAAATAGAGTATAAATAAGGTTATATGGTCATGAGTTATTCTTGGAATAGGTATATAGATTAATATTACATTTATATATCAGTAATAGGTTCATTCTCATTCAAATATTTTATGGAACATAAACTATAATTGAGTTATTTATTTTATTGAATGAGGAAATTACATCTTTTGTGTTACTTGAATCCTTTCTTTCTCATTTAGTGTTGTCAGGAATAAGCTTTCTCCAAAGAGAATCCTGGGACCCTCGCGTAAAGGCTCTAAATAAAACAAACAAGCAAAAATCAATTAACAAAAGCAACGCGCTAACAACATGGCTTCTGGTCCGAGACTTTCGGAGATATCGATATAAAAAAAGAAAAGAAAAAAAAAGAGTGATAATAGCCACACGGATTTATAAAATAAATCACAAGGAGAGCAAGAAAAGGACACAACGATTTAAAGCGATATAATAAAATTAAAAAGAGAGACGAGGTGAAAGTGGAATTTTGTTTTTAAAGCCATTAACCTATTTTATTTCTTAGTTGCCACATTTGAATTTGATATTTGGAAATATTTTTTTTCTTTTGCTAACCATATTTCTTTCCCTCGTGTTCTTGTTTCCGTATTTAGGAATAAGTACGAAGCAGAGAGAAGAGAGACTTTTTTTTTTTGAAGAAAAACAATCAAGCATGACTGAAAAGAAGCATAATTTATCTCATTTTTTTTGCTCTTCGTTCCTAAGAATATTATATGTTCACAAATTTAGACACGGGATTGGAAATAGTTGGAGTATTCTGGCACAGTCAAAAGACACTGAAATAATAATCTGGTTATTTTTAGTTTTTCCAAACACACCGTTTTAAAACAGATTTCACGTATTCTGGATTTACATTATCAATATGATGCTACAATGAATTAACTAATAAATGTACAACCGATTTCTAATTAGGATGCTCTCGAAAAGAGTTAGTGCCAATTCTCTAAATATTAAATTTTTATTTGTGACTAGTATGTCGTAATGAGCACCAAATGCGAGTAATAGACGGAATCTCTCTTCTC
>JABUQX010045088.1:0-14757 GCA_015478945.1 Trachelipus rathkii | reverse complement strand
TATGATACATTATATATATATATTATATAATATATATAATAATATATATATATATATATAATATATATATATATACATATATAATATAATATTATATATATATATTATATATTATTAATATATATATATATATTATATATTATATATATATATATATATATTATATATATATATATAATTTATATATATATATTATCATATTATTTTGAAGGGTGATACCTAGTATAAGGGAAGCTGCAAGTGCAAATAGAGACATTCACTATCCGATGGAAAGAATAAAGAAGAGCTCATTGTCACACAGATGTTTCTTGATATTCACAATCTACTGGATGAATCTCACAAGCTTTTGAATCAAAAAATTATATTCTCACAGTGGAATAATTTAAATAAGGTTTGGATTATATATATATTATATATTAACTATATATCATAATATATATATATATTATTATATATATATATATATAATATATATATAATATTATAATATATATATATATATATGATACTATAATATTATGTTAATACCGGTTACCACGTCACCAAGGAAAGATAGTTGATTCGGAAGGGTTTAAGGGGTATCCTATGCGGCAGATATATATATGTATCTAAGTTTAGTTTATAATATATTATATATAATATATATAATATACTATATACTATATATATATATATATATATTATATATATATATATATATATATCATTATACTATATATATATATATATATACTTATATATATATATATATATATTATCTAAGTTTAGTTTTAATGGTTAGTTTACAAGTAACTTTCTATGAGGCCACCCAAAAAAGTTTCTCTCTTAAGGTTTTGTGCACAAGACCGGATCCTTTTTTGTTTAACCTCTGTTTAATCTATCACTATTGTTAATAGCCTTTATAGTCTTTTCCACGTTACATTAACACTTAGAATAAACGTTCGCAACCTCATTCAAGGGCATTCCTAATTTGTCCATTATCTAATACCTGGAATGAAAGAAAAACACGAGTTAAACACTGTCCTACAAAAACACTAAGGGGGAATAAGGGGGAGGGTGATTTTCACTACGTCATCATTAGTGAGGAGAACTATGATCCTATGAGTAGTCCTTGTTGACGTTGACCATCATTTCTCACAACTCTCCTATTCTTCTTTCTTCCTGTAAATATTAACAATATATACATATTATATATATATATTATATATATATATATATATAATATATATATTTACTTATATTATAATATATATATATTATATGATTATATATATACTATATATATATTTATGATATAATATTAGATATTATATATAGAGGGAGGAGTACACGCATGCTCGAAGCGATGAAATACTGCCCTTTTTAAATGGTCCTTTCCTCTTTTGCGTTCATATCTTCACCCACTTAATCCTCCAGGCAAACATATTAATGACCAGCATTTATCCACTTATCATATACACATACTTAAAGTACAAACCCCTCTTCTAGATAACACCTCGACCACACATCCCTACCTACTCATAGTCCCTGCTGTGGGGGGAGAAAGAAATTGCCCACATCGCTATGTCCCTGCGTGTCGTAGGAGCCGGACTTAAGGACGGTGATTAGTTGGGTTGGCTGCCTTACTATCATCTAATCTTCTTGCCAGGGAATGCTAATGCACGGCCTCGGGAGAAGGTCGGTGATGCGCCGTAAACGGCCTCTCTATCTTTCGGCGACAATTGTATGAATCGTATGGGTACATGGAATGTCAGAGGAATAAATGTGAGAGAAGAGGAGAAGAGGTGAGGATGGTATTTAGAAAGGCGCAAAATTTTTTGATTGCTCGCTGTGACTGAAACAAAGATGAAAGGAAACCATTGAAAACTGCAGTGGTTGTGATGTGACACATGTGTGTGTGCTCGTGTGGAGATTGAATGAGAGGGGGAGAGAAGAGTTGCAATTTTGATGAGTACCTGTGGTTGACGAAGCTTATGGTAGACTTTGCATTTGTGAGTCCTAGATTCTGAATGGTTAAATTTTAATGTTTGATAAGTCACAGATGTGTGGTGTTGACGTAGGTCCCATCTGAGGGAAACGTGAACGACAGAGTACGTTATTTTGTAAATCTGAATGATGTTCTGGATGGCGTGAGTAGGGAGCTTCAATTTGATATTTTTGGCAGGGACCCTGAAATGGTGGATAGGGTGTCAAAAAGGATGGTCTATAACAGGGTGTTTTGGGTGGCGGAGAAAATGTGGAATGGTAGGAAGGTGATTGATTTCTTTGAAGAGAGAGGGTATGTGTGTAAGTAAGTACTTTCTTAAAACACAAGAATATCCATAAGTATACTAGAGTTGGTGTTAGTAGAGATGCTATCGAAGTGAAAAGTATGATTGATTTGAGGTTTGGTGCAGAAGATGTTGAAGGTATGTGTTGGCATGTTAAATCAATAGGGCTTTAGGAAGGATTATCGGATCATCTATGTTGTTCTACGTGTAAAATTAAGTTAGTGGGGCTTGGATGGAGAGGAAGGTGATACGAAAGGAAGTAGGTAAAATTAAGAGTTGAGAGTTAACGTGAGCAAGACGCAATAAAGGATAAGTATTATAAGAGCCGCTCGCTAGATAAAAACGGTTGAATGTGAACAAGTTGATACTGACAAATTGGGGGCAAATGAAGGAAGCAGTTGTTAGCAGTCAAAAGGAAGTATGTGGATGTGCTACAGTAGGAAGTAAGATGGTAAACAGTGAAATCGGTGGAATGAAGAGGTGATGAAAGCGGTTAAGGTAAAAAAGAAGCGTGCGTTGAATGTACTAAAAGCAAATGATGAAGACTAAAAAGAAAGATGCTTGGAATTATATTAAATGAGCGAAAAAGAAATACTAAAAAGGTGTATACGTAGGAGAAACAAGAGGTAACATGAACAGTTGGAAGGAGCGATGAATGGGGCAACTTAACAGCGGAATAGGAAGCTCTTCGGAAGGAAGCGCGAAAGGTTAAGAATGAGAATAAGGGGAATCTGCTCTAGGAATTAACGAATAGGGATGGGTGTTTGTAACTGATGAATAGCGGTGAGAGGAGGTGGAAAAGAAACAACTTCGAGGAATCTGGCACAATCATTAACAGTTAATGAAGAGGTGATAGTGAATGTGTGTGGGTTTGATGGTTGCAAGAAGAATAGCGTATTTTGGGGATGGGGTTATTAGTAAGGAGGAGGTAATGGGTAGAGTGAAAATGTTGAAGAATGGTAATCTGCAGGTATAGATGAACATTACTGGTGAAATGATCCAAAGACGGAGCGAGATTGTGATTTGATTGGATTTGGAAGCTGTTTAATAAAGCGTATGGAGGGTATAGTTCCAAGGATTGGAGGAGAGCGGTAATAGTACCCTTATATAAGGGATAAGGAGAAAAGGCGGAACTGTAGAAGATGTATAGGATGGGAATAAGTTTTACTGAGTGTTGTAGGCGAAGGTATATGCTGGTATTTTGAGTCGAAAGAGTGCGTCGAGTGACTTGAAGACTATTTGGTGAAAAAACAAGGTGCGTTTAGGAATTGTAGAAGATGTGTGGATCAAATCTTTACATTGAAACAAGATTTATTGAGAAAATAGGGAGAAGAACAATAAATTGTATCTACCAATTTTAGCATTTTGCAAACAGCCGCTCCCTATGATAGAGTTAATAGGAAGCGTTCTATGGCAGTGTAGGATATATGTGTTGTGTAGCCGCTTCTGTATGGAATCAAAAGTATGATATGGCGATAGTGAAGCGTGGTAAGAATAAACCATGTGTCAATGGTGATTGTTTAGGATTAATAGCGGAGAAAGACAGGGTTGTGTTATGTCTTTGTTATTCATTTGTTTATGATGGGTTATGAAAGAATTCGACGTGGGGATGGCAGGAAATGGTGTTAGAATGAAGGAGATGAGTGGAGGGTGCCCTACCTATTATATGCGGATGATTTGGTTCTGTGTGCGAATCTGAAGAGAGTTTGAGCAGATTGGTAGAGAGACTTTGCAGTCGGCTGCTAAAAGGAGGGGCTTGAAAGCTAAAGCCGTGGATAGTAGTAAGGATTATGTTTCGTAAGTGAACACTTCCTCAGTGTGAAGTTATGTCAGATGTTGAGCAGCTGAAACAATTGTCTGAGTTTAAATATTTGGTATATGTCTTGGATGAGAAGGGAACGGACGAGCAGAGTGTAGTAGGAAAGTTCCGAATGGCAGAAGGTGGCTGTGCAATTAAATCGTTGGTGAATGCAAAGGGACTAAGTCTCGAGTGTGCTAGGTCTTACAGTGAGGGTATGTTGTTACCTTTGTTATTGTATGGTAGTGAGGCTATGGTCTGAATAAGAAATGTAGATCTAAAGTTCAATGTGTTCAGATGGACAATCTTAGGGTTGTGCTAGGTGTGAGAGAATTAATAAAGTTGAAAAAGAATGGTTTAGGAGTGTGTGGTTGTGAAGAAAGGGTAAATGAAAGAGAATAAATGAAAAGTATGTTGAGATGGTTGGTATTGTGGAAAGGATGAATGATAGTCGCGCTTGGTTAAGCGGATGTATATGGTGAGTGTGTTGGGAACCCGGCTGGGAGACCGAAGAGAATGTGGATTGAGTCGGTGAACGAATGTGTTGAAAGGAGAGGAATGTGAGTTTGGCAGAGGCGAAGAGTAAGGGTGCATGATACGGAGAGAGTGGGCGGCGGTCTGTTGTATGCGCGGGCATGTTGTGGCCCACCTGGGCCAAAGGATGAACCCTTACATGACGATTTACCATAGTGAGGTCCGTCGCGGTCCCATTAAGCTCGGGTGGATTTTCCGTCTGTGACGAGTTCTCTTACTATTAATGGTACAGAGGGGGCGGTAAGGCTGGGCTTTCTTTTCGACATTTGTCATGTCTCCTCACTACTGTTTCTTTTCCGGTGCCTTGTTAGCGCACCTTACTCCCAGTCTTGGGAAAAAGAGGTAGCTAAAGAAAGAAAGAAAGAAAGATATATATATATATATATATGGTCAGCTTTAAGATTATCCGCTCATATTGTATATATAGTATATATATATATATACCTATATATATATATATATATATATAGTATATATATAATATATATATTATATATTATATATAAACGCCTCGTGGCGCAGGAGTTGAGTCGCCGCCTTCATAGAGAGACCTGGTTCAATCCTTCCGTCGTAGCAGTTGGCGTTTTATCTACCTGGGGGGCAAGAATTAAACTTGACTTGCGAACACGTGGTGCCCGTTGATAGCCGGCCCTTAAAGTTGCGACTTTCCTGTGCGTCCCCCCGTGTTACCCCCGTGCATAGAGGATAAAGCACGTTAAAAAGTAGTTGTATATATATATATATATATAATATATATATATATATATTAATATATATATATAATATTATATATATATTTATACTATATATATTATATATATATATATATATATATGATATATATATATATATTTTCAGGTATATTAATTAAAGAATAGCATACTAATAATTCTTTTTCATTTGCTTTTAGGTTGAAGAAATCTTAAGAGAAACTGCTGGAAAGGAAATTGAAAGCCAACTTGACATCATAAGTTCCCTTAAAGAAGAACTGATATTGTTAAGAACAGACATAGTTACAGAGTTGGGCAGAAGTAAATAAATAATTTTTTTTTTTTTGGTTAGTTGCCTGTTATTTTTCTTAGACTTTAGATAGTTATTTTGTGGGAGACCTTAATTTAAGAGTGGTTATTGTGGTATTATTAGACAAGAATCAAGACATCATCAAAATGGAGCTTCACGTGCAGTGTCCTCGATTTGTATATAGGAATCTGCGATTTCGAATTGTTATACTTGCCATTCTTAATAAATATATTGCTGAAGTGAGTCGTCTTTGAGCCTACAGTTATTACAAGCTATCCGGGCAACAAAATTTGTTGTTGTAATGAGTAATAATTTTAACTTATTTTTGTGTTGACGATGAAGAAGATACGTTAACCTAGTACTGCGCAATTAAAATCTCAAACTGAATATATAGTCTAGTTGGTTAATCTTTAAACATGTTTATAGTTTGTAGTTGTTTGGATGATGTTAAAGAATTTATTTAATATAAATACGCTTTAGATATATTATGAAGTAATGATATAGGCCTATATTATTATTATTTACCAGCAACTTTACTTGGGTTAAAGTAGTCCAGAAAAAAATTTAAATGATGGGATAAAATGACTTACAATTTGTTCGGAGAATTCAGCGGTTACCAAGTTGCAAAATCAGGTAACAAAACAACAGGCTAAAAAAAAGTTGTTATTTGTAACGCATGGCATGTGTTTTATCAGAGATTGGAGACCAGAGGATGAGAGAACGGGGAGGGGAAGGCAACATTTGGACCATGCCTAGTTACGATCCTAATGTGGATGATTACTCCGGAGAGACAATACTATATATTAACCGATTCCTAGTTAGACTGTCCGACAATGAGTATATATCCGTATATAGTCGTATATTTCTAGTTGATAATGTGGTTAGTGATTGTTTTTTGTTATGGTTTAAATCAAAGCCTAATATTTAATTGTCAGTATAATGTGATTTGAGAATATTAAATCAAGCGTTTGCAAGTAATTTGCGGCAATTATCTAAATATCTTATTAACAAAAGAAATTCTTCCAGCAAATAGGAAAAATTTATAATTACCACGTGGAAGATTACTAGTATATTGAATATTATTATATATATATAATATTAGTATATATAGTCTAGAAAATATGTTAGTGTCTCTAAAGCTATTGTATAGTACTATAATAATATAGTCTGGTAAATGTCGGCTATTTTTTTTCGGTCTATCTTTTAACGGAAAATTAATTTGGGAAAAGTCTCGCTTTCATATTTTTTAATTGCTTATAGTATATATATATATATAAAGGGTATTTTGTCAGTGGTTATCATAAGGGTTATAGTAAGTCGTATAGTATAATATATAATATTTAGTATATACTAGTGTATCATATTATACTCTACGGATGTGTGTCTCGTATATATTTATGGTCAGATCATCAAAAGTTCAGGCATGTATATAGAAAAGCTATAACACTACACGAAATAATAGAAATATCATGCTTATATTAAATCATGGAGATCAATTTTTATCCGCATTGGGTAATATTAAAAAAAATAATAAAATAATCTAACCTATTTATAAAAAATTATATAAATTGTTAAAATTGTTGAAAAAAATTCATAGTTTTTATATGTAGAATTGATGATTTTTAATTAAAGAACGCTTTGTACTATTATTCATTATTATTTTCATTTATTCGTTTGAACGTAAAATCGGTTGTCTCATAAAATTGTGTTGAATTTATTTTTTTTTTTAAAATAGATAGATTTAACCTACGGGTTAAACATGAAAATACGTATTTATGAAAAATTTAGATAGTCTGATTAGGTTCTCATTTGATTATTATTCCTACAGTGTGGGACGACGGAGTGTGGACTTTGATCCCTCCCTTGCTGCTGTTGCATTAGAAGATTCTTTAACTAGATATAATAAAAAGAATAAAATAATATTTTTCTCTCAAGTTGTTTGTTAAAATTTATGGTATTTGGCATACCTTTTTGCTCTTACTCGTAGATATTAAGTACTAAGCACGGTTCTTTAGTCAATCCATGAGGCTGTTTGCACATTTATTTCAATTGTCTAATGAAGATATACTAACTATATAGATAGTTATTAATATATATCTATTAAATATTTAGAATAAAATATAATTATTTTTTTAAGTTTACTCGAATAATACTTACTTACTTGACAATCAAAATAATGTTTACTTTATTTTCCTGTAGATGTTATAGTATTTTTTAAGTTTACATAATTGTAACTCTAGTCTCAATATGGTAATAATAATGATATCTATTATATAGTAATGTATATAATTTTATTTAATATTTAATATTAATTATTTATATATATATTACGTATTATACTATAATATAATATATATATTATATATTATTATAAATTATGTTAATAATGTATATTACTATTTTATTATTATTATTACTTGTGAATGCTAAATTTAGTTAGATTTTATGTATGTGTGTATTTTATATCATTTGATTGTTGTGTTGTGTTGTGTGTAAAAATCCTAGTATTAATGATATTAATTGTAACAAAAATCTTCTCCAAATATTTTCTAGTATTTATCTATCACATTACTATTTTGCATTTTAACTACACTTATGACTAAATCTTTATCATGGGTGTAGGTTTGTTTGTGAAAATTAAATTTATATTGCGTTGGGGGAAGCTTTCTAGCAGGATTAGATGCTATCTCTTTTTGTCGTTTACGTAGTATCCGTGAATAGCTTGTAAGAGTTATAAATAAAATTCATCAAAATTAAACAAAATTAAAGAAAAGAGAGGAACAATATTGGAATAATAAGACAGGATAAAATGATAAACAAACAAAATAAAAAGAAAAGCAAATAGATATAGAAAATGACAATAGTATTAATAACAATAGCAAAACATAAATAAAATATATAAATAAAATATATATAATATATAATATAAATATAATATAATTTTTGTACAATTATTATATAAGGAGAGAACAAGCATAATAGAAATGAATAATTCTTTCCCAGACGTGCTTGATTATACTATCCTCAAATGATCAAATCCCCGTTTCAGCAGATCTACTTTGATCTACTAATATAACTAGAAGAAAGTCCAATGACTAGTTTTGACTTGGACGACAACAATTGAAAACAAAAACCTAAACAATAATAATATGTATAATCAGATGATATATTTACAATAAAATTGAAGATAATAATAACAGACAATTAAAATGAATGAAATAAATGAAAATAAAACTAAAAAAAGAATCGAAGAGTGAGAGACAAACTACTTTGTATGAAATAAATAAATTGTACATAAATAATAAATACTAAATAAGAATAATTTGAAATAAAAATGAAATAAACATTGATGGAGGCTTAGTACAAATACAGCATATGTACCTGTGCATACATGAAAAATGAGGGAAATTGAGACAAAAAAAATAAAATAAAAATTGAAAAAAATTTATACAAAATAAACTTCTTAAAAAAGAGAGAAATAGAAAGATATATAAATGAGTGATATCTCTAAATACAGCTAATTTTCGCCCTTCCATTGTAGGCTGTAGCCATGCAAGACATATTTTGAATAACATAGTAAAAACTTCATGGAATAAAGTGAAGCGAAATAAAGAAAAAAAGAAAAGAAAAAAGGAAATAAAATTATACACTTTTCAAGTTTATAACTTAGAAAAATTTAGCTGCAAATGTGTTTCTTAAAATAAAATTTATGAACTGGCTTTTCGTGATAGAGAATGTTCAATGGGTTAATAGTTATACTTGATTGCAATAACTTTGAATGCGAATGAAATTATCAAACAACTTTATTTAATACTATAATAGTACTTTTCTTCTCTTACTTATTCAGTGGCTCTACTCATCCTGCACGACTTTTATTTATTGCACTTTTTTACGCTTGAGATTAGTTTATTATGACTATGTTTACTATTATCTCATACTACTTTACATGGATGAATATACTTTTTGGTTTCTATCGTTTATTATTAATGGACACTTTCTCTAAATTCAGTGGAAATCTAGGAATCACTACCGCTTGTTTAATTCTTTACTTCTTACTTATTCATTTTGCATTTTTTTAATATGATTATTTGCTTTTAATAATAGCCATACTAATACTACTATCTATTTTATTATTTTATTATCTATATTATTTAGAAAAACTAATGTTAAGAGTTTCGGGCCAGTAGGAGAAGATGTTTACTGATAAGATTAGTATAATTATTTATTTGTATTTATTATTATTGATTTATTATTATGTATTATTACTATTAATATCATTATTATTTATTTATATGTATTATTATTTTTATTATTATTATTATTATTATATTATTATTGTATTTATATCTTTAGTCAGTACTATGTTGATTATTATTATTATTGCTGAAATGCTTATTATTCATTTATTCATCTTTTATTAGCATTGTATTAGCACCCTGTTCTCCATCATTGACCAGTGGTTGATCTCTGCAACGTTTTTCCATAATCTATTAGTCCTATTCATTATCTCTCACTATAGTTATTAATTTATGTATTTGTTGTAGAAATCCTTTTTTCTCTTTCATTCCCTCCATTCTATACCAAGATGTATTTAACTTGCTTCTATGTTGTGAGGTTTAAATACAACCTTTCCTACTAATCTCATTTAGGTTATTTCTGATGTGGTCTTTGATAGATTCAATGGAGCTATTTCTAGATCTCACATAATTTTGGCTAGATACAAATGAAGGTATCAAGTCTTCTCTCAACTCCACAATGTCACGTATTGTATTTCTCATTTATGTGAATCTGTTTCTCCATTTTTTAGGTTCAATGTCATTGGATTTTGCCCTAAAAAGTATCACTGAGTAGAAAGAGTTGTCGTAGTCTAAGCTTACTACAATTTCGTTTCAAGTTTTTTACATTTGTATGACTATCTTTTGCTCCCTATTGATCTTTCTTTCCATACTTGACTGTAGATTACCCCGCTTTACTTTTTCTAGCGCATTTCTTTTTTTTGTCTAGCCTATCTGTGTACTTTTGTCCATCATTAAGCATTGGTCCATGTAACTCAAAGTAGCAGTCTTTCACATATTTTTCCCTTCTGCTATTCATTTTTTTATGTATGTGCTTTAAGACTTCTTTCTTTCCATCTGCTATTTGATTTCTATAATAATTTTATTATTGTCAGTATATTACACACTTCTCATCCCATGCATTGATGAAGCTCCTCAATTTCTCCTACTTTTTGAATATGTAGAACATGTCTTTTCCATCCACGTAAGGCGTTTTATTTTTTATTTATTATTAAGGTGTTTATCTCTATAATCATCGGCACCACTTAACAATATTTTTGATGTAAAAAAAAATCTTTGTATAATTTAATACATAATATTATTATAAGAGATTAAAATATAAGTAATATGAAAAACAGGTATGCAAAAATATTAATACATATTAGAAAACAAATAATAATAAAGTAAAATAAAGTAACTTAATATATATGAATATATTTACAATACATGTAATCCTTAACCAAAACATGATTTAATGGAATTGTCAATAATATGGATATAAGTGCAAAGAAATAAAAGAACATATGAATACATTAGATACAGAAAACACCTAAATAAAGCTAAAAAATAATAAAAATAAGATTTTATAAAATAAATCATTATAAAATAGAAAACTCAGATTAACCTTACACATATTTAGACCACAATAGAATTAGTTATACCAAAAGTTAAAATACTTGACTCCGGACTATCATAAAGATAAAATGGATAAATGTAATGAAATAAAAAGAGAAACCAAAAACATGATAACATACTCTATACTTTCAAACAATATTAGATATAACAGCCATACCCACAATTATCCAACACTCAGATTAATTCTCATACATATTTGCTGTATCAACTTATCCAGAATATACTAAAATACCAAACCCATTGAGAGAAGAAAAGATAAGTAAAAAAATAGATAAATATAGAAATTAAAACTAAGAATAAAATAAATATAACAAACAGATTTTACAGTTCACATAACATAAACTTTAATGAAAAATTTTGAATGAAAATAATTTCATTGTAATATAGTCCTCTCATGTGACTAGGAGTGTTCATTTACTATATCTATTTTAACTGTCAAAAGATTTATTGAAAAATTTCTATTAAACAAGTAATAAACTATATAAATGATTATACAATCGATTAGCACAACTTATGAGATTAAATAAGTTAGAAGGAGTTACATGCGACCTTTGTCCAGTGTCTGCTCTGTCTCTCAAATTTCTCTCTATAACAATTTATCAAAAAATAATGATAAAATACAATGGTGATATATCTGAGAATTCATCAGTCGCATCATCTCTCTTGCAGGTATTGCAAAGGACCTTTAAATGTACGACAGTTTTCTACGATAAAAAAAAACAAGTCTTACCTGTTTGTGTACTTCATTATAATGATCATTGTTAAATTATTTCTTAGTTTATAAAGCACTAGTAATTTCAATTAATTGAACTGTAATACTTCTCACTGCGACTTTAATGAGAATAGATTATTTCATTTTTTCGGTAATCGACTACAACGAATTATAACAATATACAACCGTCTTTAGTGCTTCAAGCAACTAGCCACATCACCTTTTTATCTATAAATTTGTACAAGTGTTTTATTTTTTTTTATTTTATTTCGTTTCTTTACATTTGCGATCATTTTGATCTTCATTTTTTAATGTAGAACTATTTATACCCTTTAGAAGGTTTGTCTTTTAATCATCATTGTTTTTAAGGAGTTCCAACCCCTTTTTTTTTATTCTTTTTTATTCGAATGATTACAGTGGCTCTATTCACTGAACCTATTTTTGTTCGTCAATACGCCATAACTAGCTAATATATATATCTAATCTTTTGAGATTATTGTACAAGCTTTTGTGTATTATCTCACTTTATTATTATTGCAAACTTCCAGCATATTAATATCTTTCTTAATATAAGTGGAATCTACTTTCCTCTTTGATTATCTATATTTTTTATTCATTATTATTATATCCTGATTATAACTGTATTACTTATTATTATTACTCTTCAATTTCACTGTTCACTAAATTGCATTATTAATTATTGACTTTTCTTAAGAAGACTCACTGGAATTTCCCCATTAATACTTCACAATATTGGTAATTATTATTAATATAAGAATTATAAAATCTAATTAATTGATTAGTTAATTATCTTTTTTTTATCATTATTTATCTTTATTGTCTCAATATTATTATTATTATTATATTGTATTATTGTTTATTTATATCTGATTCTTTTATTAAGAAATTCATTCATTTAATTTTAAATTGATATTGTATATTATTATATTATTGTTATTATTATTATTATTATTATCTATTAAATATTATTAATATTATTAGTATTTTCATTTTTATTATTATTATTTATTATTATTCTTATTATTATTATATTATTATTATTATTCACGTATTATATATTCATTATTATTATTTTATTATTACTTCGCTTTTTCCTATTATCTATTTCCTATTTTAATCATCCCCATTGTTATTGTATTAGTCTTCGACATCCTTTTTTCTTCTTCTTCCCACATCTTCCCCAAATGTATTTAACTTCCTCCATGTTGTGAATATCACAATAGCCCATCTCCAGCACAACCTCGTTAGGTCTTCTGTCTGCATTGTAGAGTCTTTGACAGTTGCCAATGGGTTGTCAGTTTAATCTCTAAGATCTGTTCATTCTATTTGGGGAGTGACATAAATTTGAAGCTGTCAGTGTCTAGATTCTCTCTCTAATTCTTATTCTCCATAATGTGTACAGTTAATTTCCGTCCCGATTTGAAGAACCTGTTTCTCCATTTAGGTTTTTATTGCATGGATCTGGCCCTGAAAAGTGTTTCTGAGTAGAAGAAGCTACCGTAATCTAGGCTTTCTACAGCTTGGTCTCACCCGAAGCGCATATGTCCACTTCTCTCTCCTTGCACATTAGTCCTATTTCTTCTCTCTTGCACTCTGAATGTAAAATTTGTCCAAGCTTTAACTTATATCTCATAGTCTCAAGTCTCCTTGACTATTGTCAAAGCAACTTTCCATTGCGTACTTGTGTCTATCATAAATTTGCCATGTACCTAAGTTGCGTCAGTTTACGACATCTTATTTCTCCTCTGTTATGCTTTGGTGTCATTTTTTGATTGAGTATGTGTGTTATTAAGACTTCTTTTTATTGCTATCTCCTCTATGTGTGTTCATATATTTTGTAGATGATGTTATAGCTCATTATACTCTTCCTATTTATAGAATTTAGGTGGATGCGTCAATCTTCGCCTCAGAACTGCCAGTGTGGGGGGCTGTACTAGTCCTATCTCTAGATTTTATCTGTTACTGGGTGTTTTCAAATTGTTTGTAATTTTGGAACGAGCGACTGGCTTAGTGCGATGAAAGGCGCCGGTTACTGTTCAACCTACAGCAAGGCGCGAGGTCCAGTGTTCGAATCCCGCTGATGGAAGAGTAAAAATCTTCTGTGACTCATATCAACTTAAATGAATGAGTCACAGAAGATCTTTACTCGTTTCAGTCGCGGCGATTCGAAACTGGACCTCACGCGTTGCATGAGGCATACGCCGAGTGATCCAGCGCATATATTCCTACGTAAGCACCACGTCCCTCTCAAAAAGACGTGTCTAAAAGATTTTGGATTAAATTAGAGTCAATACAGTACGCTTTAATATAATGGTCAACTCAGAAGTTTTACTTCTCATCAAGTCGGATTCGACACTGGACCTCCGCTCCACGTTTGCTTGAGGCACACAAGTACCGGCGCTATCCACTAAGCCACTCCACAGTCCCCAAAAAAGACGTTCAAGCGTAGTTTTTAAAGCACACGGTTTCTCATCCTCATAAATTGCTGAGTACTCACAGAGGCGCCTGCGCCCCAATTTAAGTGTAGTACCGTGAGTCACAATAGATTGTGTGAGCACAGATTACTAACTTCGGTGATCCATATAAAAATAGCTGGGAGCATGCACATTTTTTCCAGTACGTTTTCCCTTTAAAGCACATTTTTGCAGCTCTTCCTTCGAAAGTCTCAATGCAATGCCCTGTTATTGGCTAGCAAGGTTACTTGTGAGCTTT
>JABUQX010045087.1:0-12935 GCA_015478945.1 Trachelipus rathkii | reverse complement strand
GGTGGAGGTCGGCTTGCCGGTTAAATCTGGTGTTGAAAAAAGAAACCATTAGGTCCGAGAGGACGCCAACATCAAGAACGGAAGGAATTCCATCCACTTCAGATTCCATGAAAAATTTGATATTTTATGTTGCTTATTAAGAAAATTTAAAAATAAGTCGGCTTGTTCAAACTTTAGAAAAAATAGGAGCAGTTACATCCACATATCTTTTGTAGACAATGGGGTGAAGGGCGGAGGGGGCGGGCATTTTTTCGAGCCAAAGACTGTTCATGATAGCAGAGGAAGGCGTTGGCGAAGGAGGGACCAAGAGGGGAACCCATAGCCACACCATCAATCTGTTGATAAAGGATGTTATTAAACAGAAAAATAGAATCTGAGGTGGCTAATTTGATAAATTTTGTAAATTGTCTTTTATTGAGACCTCCTATACATTCTTGGTTAGAAAACAAAGAGTATTGGAAATGATTTCACGGGTTTCGGCAACGGAACGGTTATGTAAAAAAAGGGACTGGAATATCCAAAACTCACCATAAAGGCTTGAGGGAGAGAAAGAGATGAAATATAATCAACGAATTCAAAAGACTATTGAAGGGGTTGATGTTGGGTTCTGGGTAGGTAAGTGGTCAAATCAAGGGGCACAAAGAAATTCGTCAAAGACTGTAGGTGGGGGTGTTAAGAGCTGATAGAGGATAGGGCGGAGGGGGACGTCAGGTTTGCGCCTTCATAGTTTTTTTGAATTCGTGGATTATATTTCATCTCTTTGAAAATTCCCTCAAGCCTTTATGGTGAGTTTTTATGTTTCAGTCCCTTTTTGACTAACGTTCCTGTTGCGCGAAACCCGTGCTTGTGTTGGAAACATTTCCAATATTTTGGTTTCTAACCCCAAGAAAGAATGTATAGGAGGTTTCTTCAATAAGAGACAATTACCAAATTTATCAATTTAGCCACCTTCAGGATTCTATTTTTCTGGTTTATAACATCCTTTAGTCAACAGATTGATGGTGTTTGTCGGCTATTGGGTTTCACCTCTGGGTCCCTCCTTCGCCAACGCCTTCCTCTGCTATCATGAACAGTCTTGACTCGAAAAATGCCCCCCCCCGCCTTCAAACCCATTGTCTAACAAAAGATATGTGGATGACTGCTTCCTAATTTTTCTAACAAAGAACATGCCGACGCCTTATTTTTTAAATTTTTCTGGTAATAAGCAACATAAAAATATCAAATTTCCATTGATGGAATCTGAACGTGGATTGGGATTCCTTCCCGTTTTCTTTGATGTTGGCACTCGCGGCGCTCTCTCGCCACTAATGGTTTCTTTTTTTCAACCCAATTTACTTGCAAGCCGACCTCCACCCAATTATGAGCACTCACTTCTTCAGGACTTTCTTCCAGATAAGTATTTTAAGATTGTCCGGGCTTTTCCGGCTTCTTTTACAGGCAGAATAAACGCGGGCCTTTAAAGGTATGTTCCTCCTGGATTTCCTTTCATTCAGAACTACAATATTTAAGGAGCTTGGCTAATTTTAATCTCTTTCCTTCATACCTGTTGCATTAAAATCATATTTAATCTTCCTTGAAGGAATCATTTTAGACCAGCCTTACTCCCCAATTTTGACAGTCGCCTAAACAGAAATTTACCTGAAGATTCCTTACAACAGGTTCGAAATTCACCGACACCCTTATTTAGAACCCTCAGCGCTATATTAAGCAGACACTTCCCATTTGCGCACCTTTATTTTTGATTCCTACTAATAATTTCAAAATTAGTGGTATTTCAAGTTCCAAAGATTTAATCCCAAAAGAGTTGCACTCCTCGAATAGTCTACTTGTATAAGTGTGCTGGCTGTAATTCCCGCTATGGTAGGTAAAACAGGCCTACAACTTTGCATCAGGATTGCCAAAACGAAGGGTTTTTCTTTTCCGTACCAATCTTCCTCTATCATCACCTGAATTTTCATCCATACGGAGCCATAGCCACGAAAAAGAGCATCATCCCATCACTACCAACGATTTCTCGATTCTTGCCTCCGTACTGATCACTCGCGACAGGAAATCTTGGAGAGCCTCTACATTCAGGAATTGGAGCCTGAACTCATCATATATTTATCTTTCAATCAACTTAATTTATTTTTAATTGTAATAATTTTCATTATTAAATGTCCTTTTATAAATTTCCATTTTATTATACTGTTAAAAATACTGATTTTTTAGAGTTTAGTAAGTCCCAAAACAACCAACCAAATTTTGATGTATGAGTTTAGGTATAAATTAGCTGCTCGGATTTAGAAGTCTTGTTTATTCCATTCTAATGGTTCACTCCAGTATGTAAGGTTTAGTAAAACGAGGTTGATAATATATTTATAATTTTATGTAATTTTTTGTAATTCTTTGGTAATTTTTTTGTAATTTTTGATAATTTGAATTTTTCGATATATTTTAATATATTTTATACAATCGTAAATATACTGTAGACATTATTCTTTTATAATTTATTATTTTACTTATAGCTGATGATGCGCTTAGTTAAAGCGCGAAACGTTCTTAATATACGATGGCACTCTCCTTGGTGTTTGTCTCCTTTGTCATCTTAAAATTGAGGTTCCCTAGGAACAAATCAATCGCATATAATATAATATATATATAATATATATATATATAATATATAATATATTATATATATATATATAATTTATATATACTATATATATATTATAATATATATATATATAGTATATTATATAAATTATATAATATATATGCAAGTGAAAAGACCAAATATTTAAGTTTCTTAGGAAAAAAATGGGAATAATTTATATTAAATACTAGAAAGATCGATTCTACTAAATAACTTTAAGGGGATTTAATCGCTTAAAAAAGCTATAAAAATAAGTTTAAAGTCCAAGATAAAAATCTTTCATTTTTTAGGTCAATATCTTGATGTATGCAGAGGAGGGCAAGTCCAGTAAGTCCTTCATCTCCAATAGTATTTCTCAAGATAGTTTTCAAGAAGTCTTAATGTTGAAAAGCTTCTTTCTACTGAAGTAGTAAACATGGGTAAAAATTGCCACGTATTTGCAAGCAAGGATGTAGAATATTTGGGAAATTGTGACTGAGAACAAGAAACTAGCCCATCTATTGCGGTTTTTGGGTTTTTTGGACGATCTGATTTCAATTCCCATAAATCCCATTCTGCTTTTACTAAAATCTTCAATTGGCTTTCGAGATCTCCTTGTAAATGTTACACAATCTTTATCTTCTCATATGACCACATTACACCTGCTCAGTATGACAAATTGCAAGGAAGATTTCTTTATGATTTAAAAACCTCTCTCCTAATGCTAATATTAAATCATCCAAAAATGGCATAAATATGAAATATGGATGTGCGATAATAAGTTTGTGGGTCGGAAGTAGGAATGTTGGGCTGTGTTTTGGAATTTGTTAAATTCTTGGTACACAATTTCAATTACCTAGCTCAGATTCAGATTCTTACAATTCTTCAAAAATCTGCTGAAAATTTAATGCTTGCATTGTCATTTTTCTTTAAATTGTATATAGCAATCTTCTGCTTAACGAACAATACTGTGTATTTGCAATCGTTTTGGAAAGGTGTTTGTTAAATTTAGTATGTGTAAAACAAATAAGGAAACGAGAAAAGATGCACTATAAACATTGTTTAAAATTAAAGTAGCCTTTTTTGTCTGATCTTCTACTTCACATTTTATTTGTTCTAAAGTTGCTATTATCGTGTTTTTATCATCTCTTTTAAATTATAAAGCTGATTCATGCCTTGGGCACCAGCGAGTCGCAAGCTTATTTTTTAAATCTCGTTCTTGCTACTCTAGGGAAAAAGTTCTTCCGATTTTTCTTCAAAGAACTTTTTGTCCCTCTTAGGCACTTGCAATAAAAAAATGTAACAACCATTCTGATATTATTCCAATTGCACTTTGAATATTCTGAACCTTAGAAGAGTCTGTGAGGCATAAATTTAAGCAATGCGAAGCGCAGTGGGCATAAATAGCTTTGGAACATTTTTCCTTTATAACTCTCTGAACACCCATGAACTCCACCGTCATATACCCATTTCCTCTTAGATTATTCATATCCAAAACCCATAAGTTCAGTTACTTTTTCTTCAATAATTTTGCCAGACTTATTCCTGTCAAATCCATTTATTGAGACGAAACAAAAAATTTCTTTGAAGGTAAGAGTGATCAATATCACGTAACCCGCACACAATGAAAAAATGTGTCCTTTCTGGGACAACATTGGTCGTCTCATCGGCTAGACAGGTAAAAAATTCACTTTTATGTATGTTTTGCACAATTTTAAGTTGAATGAGATGCGCAAATGACTGAATTAGAGCATTTTGGATGGTGGAACTAGTATACATGGCATTTCTAGCACTAGTTTTTAAATGTTCTGAAGGAACATAGTCTCCAGCATTAGCACAAAATCATATAAAATGCTTACCAAAAATTATCGTTTCCCACAGGCCCAGAGAGCTCGATTCGACCTGATTCATGATGTCCATGTAATGATATATTTTGGTTACCCACAGAATCAAAATTGTCTTCCAACAATTGGGAATTAGACGCTTTCTACTGTCTTCGGCCTCCCTTTTCTTCTGACTCAATCTGTTTGTCGCTGCTCTCAATTTTTCCTTGAACCTGCTTTTCTACAGCAAATCTTTTCTACCGATTCTGTGTGATATATAGTTGCCTTGTTTTTTTTTTGTTTTTTTGAAAGAATCAATGGCTTTCTTTAAGTTTGAATACAGTCTCAAAATAAAAACACCCAATTCCTGGTGTTTCTCTTTTCCTTCTTTTGTTTCCAAAAACAATAACACAATTTGAGCAATAAACCACAACATTTTTATCAGAGTAAGCTTATCACTTAAAATCATCAAGCCACTTTCTTTGAAAATATCTTTTACGACCTTTGCCTTCCTGAGCAGGAAATATAGATTTTGAATCTGGTTTCCAGAGATATTTTAATATTTTCACTTTTTCCTTATTGCTAAATACCGTACCTATGAAATTTCCAATATCGTTGGGATGAGCAATCATTTCTGTATTCTTTGATTGCGCCTGACTTTACAGACAGACGCTTGTGAAGGAAAAATTCACCGTCTACTTGAGATTTTTCAGCTCCTATCGCAGTTACAGAAGTTCCAGTAGAAACAATTCTTCGAGTCCGAGAACATCACTCTTTGAATAACCAGAATCTTTATTACCATAGTGCTTACTTTTTTTTTTTTGTGGAAAAGTCTCCAATATCTGTTCTTCTTTTCATTTTTTATTTTTATTTTTTTAAGTTGAAAAACAAGAACTTAAAATGTTAACCACAAAGTGCAAAACTATAACTATAAACTAGCAACTTGATATTATATCCTTAAAACAAGAGATCAATAGCTTTACACTAACACCAAAATGTTATCTCAGTCACTCAAACCAAAATTAACATGCAGAAGACAAAAAGTTAACTGCCAGATAGCCCTTCAAATTTAGCAACATTGTACCTAATTGGGTACGACTGTTTTAATCAAATTTATAAAGTTTTTTCCTATTTTTGATTTGCAAAATTTATCTTGTATTTGTACAATAAACAATTTTTTATATCCATTCACAGCAAACTTGATTTTAAAAGAAAGTCTACTAAAATAAAGAAATCTGAAATAAAATAAAATGTACTGGCATTTGCACGGTAAAGCCTGACAGATCCATGCATAAATCAGCTGTATCCAGTTGCCATTAGTTGCATAAACATGTACTTCAAATAGAATTATTATTTTTTACGCAGAAGGATTTAAAAAAATAACACATGGAGATATGTATGTCAATCTATTTAAATTATATGCATCACAAATATTACTAAGAAAAAATTCTGCTGTAAGAAATAGAAGAGAGTAAGGAAACTACAAGAAATACATGTAAAATCATGAGTCGAGTGACTCATCAAGTAAAGTTGTCATTAGAATCGAAGTAATGCTGAGAGAGAGAATTAAGACTAATCTCTTTCTGTCAGGGTTGGCATTGATTTAATCAAATTGATTTAATCAGTTGATTAAATCAATTGATTTTTTTATGAAAAAATCATGATTTATTTGATTTTTTGATTTTTTTAGGCAAATTTTTTTTTCTAAATTAATAATTATTACTAGTTAACACCTGATTAATGATAAATATATTTCATCTATATAATAAGCTATTTCATCAATGTAGTTTCAAATCATTTTCAATAAAGAAATAAATAAAATTAGATTACTCAGATATTATACAGTATATAATTTAAATAACTTATTTAAACTAAATAATAATTATGTCTATAAACTTATTATTAAATTAGCGTAATAATTAAGACTTATTTACTAATTATCAAGAATAATAATAAAAAGCAATTTTTATTTCTCAAAAAATCCAACAAATCAAAAAATCAAAAAAATCCATGATTTTTTCTTATTTAACTTTTTATTTTAAGGGATAAATTTTTTTTCATAAACTTAATAATTCTTAACAAATTATGTTCGGTGAAAATGGAAAACTTTATTTTCATCTATATAATAAGCAAATTCATCATGTTAAGTTTCAAATCATTTTCAATAAAGCATAACATAAAAATTAGCTCTTTATATATATGAGTAAGATATTTATTAAATAAGAATCACATGTTTAAACTTAATAATAATTGTATTTACTAAAACTTATTATTTAATAGGTAATAATTAGGACTTATTTTACTACATTTTACTCAAATATAATAAAAGCAATGGTTGTCGCCTAAAAAATCAAGAGAATCAAAAAATCAAAAAGTCATTTGTAATTTTTAGATATGTTTCTGAAAGTTTATAGCATAAATTTTGTTTTTTTACTAAAAAAAATAATAATCATTGACTAGGTTACTCACCTTGAATTAGACGATAATGTATTATTCATCTATATAATAAGCAAACTCATCCCTGTATCTGTCAAATTTATTTTCAAATAAAGAAATAAATAAACTCTGGATTACTGCCTCTTAATGTCAAGTGATATATATATATACTATATATATAGTATATATATATAGTTATATTTATATATATATATATATATATATATATATTATATATATATATATATATATATATATATATATATATATATATAGATATATATAATATGTATATTATCATATATAATATATATATATATATAGTTATATGATATATAGCTATATAATATATATAGCTATTATAATATTATATAATTATATATATATTATATATTAGTATATAAGGATATATATATATATAGATATATATAGTATATATATATATATATATATATATATATAGATATATATATATATAAGTATCATTAATTTAAATAACTTGATTAAACAAAATAATAATTATTAATTTACTAAACTTATTAATATAGGTAATAATTTAGATCTATTTACTAATTTTATCAAAACAATAATTAAAAAGAATTTCGTGTTGCCTGAAAAAATAAAAAAGAATCAAATAAATCACTTGATTTTTTTTTTTTTTTTTTTTTGTAAGAAATCAAAAAAAATTCACCAACCCTGCTTTGTGTCTGAATATTATATATATATATATTATATATATATATAGTATAATATATATATATATAGTATATATATATATATATATATATAACCACGATATCTATATATTACGTATATATATATATATATACTATTATAATTTATATATATATACTATATATATATATATCATATATATATAGTATACTATAATTATATATATAACGTTTTCTCTTTCTTCCTCCCATTAGATTGATTTTCTAAAAATACGAGATTTGTTCCTGACACCGACAAATTATATAAAATTAATTAAACCTCTGCACTTTATATATTATTGAACGGATATGATACTTAAAAACTTTGGGGGGAACATGGCCCCCTGGCCCCCCCAAGATACGCCTAATAATAATATATTTAATAGTATATATATATATATATTATATATACTTATATTAGTAGACTATATATATATATATTATATATAATCATATATAATATATAATATGTATATAATATATAGTATATTTATCTATTATTATTATTATATTAGTTATTATTAATTATTATTATTATTAATTATTATTATTATTATTATTATTATTATTATTATTATATTATTTATTATATTATTGTTTTTATATATTATTATTATTATTATTATTATTATTATTACTACTGGTTTTTTACTTGCTTAGCTTAAGTAATACTCCTTTTATTCTAATGTTTGTGTTTTATTATGCATTAATGACGTAACATACATAAGTTGAAATCCTTAAACAAAGATTTAATTAAAGATTTTTGCATTTAATCAGCTGAAAATTTGGTTTGTTCTTGAAAATTCTAAAGATTACAAGATAAAGATTTAGTTCTCGTGAGATAAGGTTTTTTTTTCCCCCTTATTCTTATTCTTAAAAAGATGAAAATTATTTTTATCTCTTCTTTTAGGTTTCTCTATGTTTTCATTCCTGTAACTCTGTAACATAAGGTTTTGCAATTAAATTACTGAGAGATAGAATTATCTTTATGGGTGTGTAAGCGGATAGCTCCGTGTCCAGCCCGGGTATGGTCGGGTAAAGTCGAGCTCAATCATTGTTTATTAAAACTAGCTGGCGAAAACATCGCTCGGAAATATGTTTATAAATTCTTCCTAACATTTGAGTTTGCTGAATTGCAAACAAGCATTCTTGAACAAATTAATGTCATCTTTATGAACAGTGAGAAAATAATTGATTAATCAGAAAAGTTCTTTCTGCTCCAAAACGAATAAAGACTTCAGAATTCCAAGATGCGGATTTCATTAACTCACGATAGACGCAGACCGAGAGTCTCGAGATCGTCTTACCCTGTATTCAGATCGAGGAGGTGAAAATTACAGGAATGTACTGTTAGAAGCAAGAGAGATACGCTTTATTGCATATGAGGCGAAACTGAACTTGTGAGTATCGAGTACTGCTGTTAGGGAAGATATGAGTATAGGGGTATTAGTGGGAGTATATATCAGGTAGATAGGTAGGCTGATATAGAGTGGAGTAAATATGGTAATAGGTAGTATAGGGAGGTAGTATAAAGGGTGGGTGGATAGTGAAGTCTAAGCTATCAGGTAAGTAGTAGGCTCTGGGAGTACCTATAATATGATATATATAGATAGTATATTATCATATTATATATATATATACATATATAATATATAGTATATATATTGCAGTGTTTCCGAGCAAGTGCTATGGTGGACTCACCTTCTGCAGCAATCAATCAATCTGACGGAAGTTGAGAAATGTTATAGTTGTACTTTCAAGTGACGCAACAGGCAGATCGCCAGAGCAGCGATCCCTGTGAACACAGTAAAATTTTATATTAGATATATATAATAGTATATATAATATATATATATATAATATATAGTATATATATATTATATATTAGTATATATATATATATATATAGTATATATAATATATATATATATATATATATTAGTGTTCATACGATATTGAGACTCAATGGCGGCTCTAGAGGACAGATTTGGTAATCTGACTGTGCCGAATCTAACGAAGAACATAAAATAATAGTGATGGGCGCTGTACATTACGAGAAATAGCATTAAAATATCGATCAATACAAACAGCAGCATTAAGTTTCTCAAGTTCTTCCTCATTGTTTTTATTTTATTATTGCAGGCCCTCCAAAGAGAGTCGTGTCCTCTAGAACCACCACTGCTATACATATTAGTGCAGTGCACCGGACTGTGATTTCTGGCTTTGAGCTGGAGAAGGAAAAGTTTAAATTCCCAGTCCAGAGAATTAAAATTATTCATTGTCCTTTAGGATTTTTTACCTCGCCCATAGACATTTTATCATAGCGACAGTATCGTATAAGTTTATAGGATAGTATAAGTATGTATGTATATATATATAGTACGTATATAATAGCTATATATATATAATATATATAATATAATATATATCTTAATCCTAATCCATGATACATATTATACTATATATATATATATGTGATTACTACGACTCTCAGATGAAGCTTTAGTATGATATACTATAGCCGCTATATATTATACTATATATAATATATATAGGTATTAATGTAAGAGGTTAAGAGTAGATAGTATGATAGTAGGTGATCGTGAGTGAGTAATTAGTGAGTAGACGGAAAGAGTGATAGATAGAGAGAGAAGGGAGTGAGTGAAGTATGAGAGGTAATAAGTGTTTTGTGATATAGAGTATGAGTATTTATTATAGGTATAGATAAGAGTGAGTAGTGAGTAGGTATAGAATAGAGGGTAATGAGATAATTGAGGAGTAGTATGTATGAGACAGTTATGATTAATAGGTAGCAGGAGGTAAGTTACGGGGCGTAAGGCGAAGGTAGAGTAGAGTGAGATAAGTGATGAGAGTAGTAGTCAGTATAGAATATATAGTATATAGTGTATCATAGGTACATATATACTACTATCTATGAGGGAAGTGTAGATTATGGTGAGATAGGTAAGAGATGAGAGTATAGTGGGGGTGAAGGATATGAGGAGATCAGGGGTAATAGTAATGAGTGAAGTAGTAATCTAATGCACTCTAACAGAAGTGCTCAGTGTCAGGATAGGCCTACGGGAGTTTGATAGTCGAGTGTGGTTTAGCGAACATCGCGTACCTGTTGATGACATCACCATTTGTAAGCCAGAAGAGAGTGACGAGTAAGCGTCTGTGTACGAGACGGAATAGAGGAACTTAGAGTAGATGTGAATAATTTCATGACGATGAAGTCATGCACACTGAATTGGGTGTCGTGCCAGATGAGAGAAGTTATTAACTGATCTACGAGCCAGAATGCGTGTGCTATTAATCACACCTTAACCACTAAAACTTTTCTATCACATCCCAAAACTACACTTTGTCGTCTGACAACTAATACCACATAGCCCATAATTGTATTAACACCTTTAACTTAGGTCTTCTCTCTCCACCTCAAGAACTTACTTACATAACTATATACTATCTCATCTCACATATTTATGTATATTATATAACTATCATATAGATAGTCAATAATAGGGTATATATATAATCAGGCGAGGTCCGTATAGTATTAATTATATTAACTAGATAAGTATATTATATATTATAATAATAATATAGTATTATATATGTTAGGTTAAAGTGTAATATATAATATTAATTTATTTAAGAAAGGGCCATTAATAATGCTATATAGCTAGTATATATATATTACATTATATAGATCAACAGGGTGAGAGCTATAAGGGTGAGTAGTAGGTTACGAGGTAGTGAGAGGTGAGTACTGTAAGGCTAGTGAGGTATATCATATCAGCGAGGCGGGTGAGTGCTCGTAGAAGGTGAGTTATAGGTAGATCATGAGTAATATATGAGTGAGCGATACTAGGTGGAGTAATGAGGAGTGATGAGGTAGTATCTGACACGTGAGAAGTATGTAGGACTAATAGATATATACGTATATATATAGTATAATTATATATATATACTATACTATGATATATAAAAAAATCGGCAGGGTTCATATTGTGTCCTATTCTTTCCTTACTACAGTAGATAGACGCTATAATAGTGGGCTGACGTGAATAGAAGAAGCTGTCGCTTGACGTTTTTATAGCGATTTGGTTGACTTTTTGCCTGCGCTATGTATATGGTAGAAGAGTAATAGTAAGTGAGAAAAAAATTAAAAAATTATCAAATGGGGCGAAGAATAAGATTAATGCTACTGCTGAAGAGAGAGCGGAAGCCTGTGTGCGTACTAATAAGGCAATGTGAGGTATGCCATTCGAGTTGTGTAAGTGAGTGCGTTGTGGTGAGAGATCGGTGGCATCGGCGATTTCCCGAGCTGATGGAATTCTGGAATGACTGTGACCATGACTTTGTCGACAGAATCCATAGATGTACCTGCTTGACATAGATTCGCAGAGAGAGAACCGTTCTCAGGCGTAGCAGTACTTAGAGAACACGATTAGCAAGTCTCTATCGAGCAGTGAAGCCGTAAGCCGCGGCTGCTTCATGAAGAGTACGATAAGAAGGGGTGCGCGACGACAATTCAAAGAGACCTGATGGCATTACGAGAAGTATAACTACGAAGGATGTCCAGAGAGAATGCATTAATTATATATAGAAATAAGATTAGAGAGAACAGATTGAGCCCAGATGTAGAAGAAAGGAAGAAGGCGGAAAGACAAAGGAGGAGAAGCGATAGCGTGGTAGGCTTTAAGAATAGAGAGGCCCGTTCAGGAATATGAAGCTGAGAGATGACAACAAGAGCGGATACAGATGAAGTACAATGGTGCCGGTTGGGTGTGAGCGAAGACCAATTTTAAGGATTAATTAATGCATAATTAGGGAATGACTAGTGAAGGACTCGAAAGGGCAGGACTGATGCCTTGACGCAGCTTTGCAAATAAAGTTGATGGAGCTACCACTGCCTTTGTTATGGAAATAAAGAAATGAACAAAAGAAGATGAGAAACGTAACGGAAGAACTGTGCTTGACTTATACTACTGTGCAAGTCAACGCAAAAACACATAAGCACGCCGACAGCAAACATAATTAAACTTATTCTTATATCATTGGAGACTTTTGTGCGCGTTCATATTTTTTTTTCCTTTTTATGTAGTCAATTCTCTGATTTCTATCATTACATTACTTTTTCAAATTGTAAAAATCCATTTTTTCTAGTTTGTTAATGTAAAGCATATTTACAAAAAAAAATAAGGTGGGGGGTAAATACCATAACCTCATCCAGTTCCATTTGATTTTGTTAGTCCCTTACTACAATTAGCTTTCTTCAATTAATTTAGCATGAGAGAAATTAAATTTTAAGATTGCAAATACATGTAAAGTTTTAATATTTTT
>JABUQX010045086.1:42500-55889 GCA_015478945.1 Trachelipus rathkii | reverse complement strand
CGAGGTAATTCTGGATAGAAAAGTCGTAGCAAGTTCATCAACTTTATCTTGAGAATTAGAGGAAAGCAGTTGGCCGTGGTGAACGTTGAAATAAACCAAGAATGATGATTTCAGGAGAAATGGGAAGAAGAAGAGAATGTTTTCTAATTTATTATGACAGGTTAGATTTTGCCATTTGGTAGAATATTCGAACTCCAGATCAAAGACATGGGAACAAACCATTGCACACATTGGCACAACTGCTTGGCTTTGAAAAGTCATGTATGCGAGAAAAGTATTAGTATGAGGAACATCACAGAGTGATGGAGATTGAAGTCAGAAACGCGCAAAAATCTAAGTTTCGGTTTATGAATAAGAAGATTGTAGGTCTGAAACCTGGAGAGAAGAGGGTGTAGATTTACGAAAGAAGCAAAGTTGATTAAACACATGTGAGTATTGACGCAGTAATGTAAGAGCACCGACGCGGAAAGCCTAGAGAGTGTCTGCAGAACAGTTTCATTGGCAAGTAAGAAAGTCTAGACCAGGGTACATCAAATATTCAGGCTCGGCGCGAGCGAGAAGTAATCTGCGTTGACTGGGACAACCAACCTTCAAGAGCGTGTGGCCACCCAGCTCGGTCACGCGAACCGAGTTTCAGCATCTTCAGGCTCTTTTTATAATGGTTGAATGGGACGACGTATAGAGACGCTGTGATCAAGAAGGCTTACTGTAGTGCGAAGACAAGCTCCCACACAGCGTGATGAAAGATTTTCTCCGAGACTTATCGGGTGGCGAACAATTTTAAACATTTTTTTTTTTATTCTATCCTTTAAGAAGGTAAGTGTTGTCCTGTGAAATTGCTATTTTATTGGTGTGTGGTAAAAGGAAAGTTTCCATATCCAATGTAAGAAGGATATGGATATGAAGCAAAAAGGGAAGAACTTGGGCACGGAGTGCCATGGGAATGTATCTAAGAACCATATACTACGCAATTGTGGTAACTCATCGCTTGAAAGGAGCCCTACTCCTTCTCATATTAAACTATATAGTATCAATTATGAGTAATATAACATATATATAATATATAACTATAAGAATTAGGTAGTATCACTATAGAGGTTATATGTGACTCATCGTCAATAGTAAAACAATATATTTATTGTACTCTATTGGATCTAGAAAGTATCAAGCTCTCGCCTGGATTGTTATAAATATATATATAACACAAGCTACAATTCGAACGCAAATTAACAGGAGATGCGATAAATAGACATAAACAAGAAGAGGCTTAATATATGTGACATAAGATTATTGACCTCTATTAAATAATAAGCACTAAGATAGACAAATGTTTGACTTAATATTATATTATATTATAAATAAAGTGTACGTGGGAGAACGGATTGGCGGGTGCGGTTAGGTTGGCCGCTTAGATTCAGGTTTGCGCTGTGCGGTGCGCTGGTTAAGGGAATGGTCAGAGATCTAGAGGAGTTGCGGAGCCGTGCGGTGTATACGTCATCAAGAAAATGGAAGCGTGTGCGGTGTGGTGCTGCGGCTAAGGGAATGAAGGGTGGTGTATGGACGGTTGACATTAGGTAGTGCACGCAGGACAACGCTGGTGTGCAGGATGATGCGGAGCAAAACGCGCGGTTGCGGGTGAGTGTGGCAAAAGTATGTATTTCAGCCTAGGTGCTCGACAAGCAACCATTACCGGAGAATGTAAAATATATATAGGCTGGTAAATTGTACTGTTTTTTAATTAGGGGAGCTAGAATGATCAGAGAGATGTATATGTAAAGGATACTTTTAATTATGATTGTTGTCAAATCCTTGTAATAGCGTTTTATAGTTAATCTTGTAAAAGCACGGTATTTAAATCTTATGATTTAGGTTATGATGGAAGAACTATTGCTCATCATATCTCTGTATTATCATCTGCTCTCTCATACTCACACTAAGTAAAATACTTACATTGTCATCCTCTCTCTACTCTCTCTCATACTTTATAAATACGATCTCAATGGTAAGGTAGTATAAAAATAAATCATCTTCGCTCTATCTTCTCTCTTCTCACTCTGTACAGAATTTTGTTAAGGTGATTTATCAATATAATGTAAATAAACCTTTTTATTTACAAGAGATATTTTTTTTTTTTTTTATTTGTATTTATTTTAAGTTTGGGAGTGTGAAAAATATTTATTTTTACAGGCTCATTGGTATAGGTCTCTTTAATTACAATCACTGATGTTGGAGTGAATTATGAGGTAAGTTAAGCGGGCTCACAGCAGCCTGCAGGTAAATAATAGGCTAGATAATATAATATTTAATATATATTAAAATATGTATAATATAAGGTAATTATACAATTATATATAGGTAATAATAATTTGTAATATTAACAGCTTTGTTAGATTTTCTTTTAAGGATTAGATATATATAAGAGTAGTTATAAAAATAATATAAATTTAAATATGAATAATTATAAGTATAATAGACTGATATAATTAATTAAATTAAACGTATATAATAAAAAGTAATAGGGTAAAAATAATTAGCAGGAAAAAAAAAGTGTGCTATTATATATATATATATAGAGAAAAAGCCCTAGAATATTAATTATATCTTTAACTTAATATGCTAAGTAAAAATCTAGTAATGAAAAATAATACAATTCAGGACACAGAGTAATATTATATATAATATATACTATAAACAATAATATTAAATAGAATTACAATGAACAATTATATAATATTATAATACTAAATAACCGATGAATATATTAAATCCCAAAAGCGAAGGAATAAAAGGGAATATACCGGATAGTCTCCACTGAATTCAGTGAACACTATAAATACCTTAGTTATAAACTTTATAATAACCCGAAAGTTATATATAGTTATATATAATATATATATAATAATAATAGGTAGATAATTAATATATTATAACTCTCGTCATTAGATTTCTATATTATACTGAACACAATGAGATTATAAGTATGATATTAGTAATTATAGCATTATGATGATGAAGGACCAGAAGTAAATAGTAAATGTAGATATGAAGACTCGCATATAGACATACCGGTTTGTGTATATAGGTATAGACACAGAGTGATACAATAAATCACTGTAGAGGATACCTTTATATCTTTTCGAAATATCGAGGCTTAGGTAAGATAAACAGACAGACTATGACATGGATTAATTCTTAATCATGAGTGACATATCATACTCGTAGAACTCTCTTTACTATATATTACTCGCGCCAAAAAGCATACAATCAGCAAGACTAATCACATTTATACATTCTACTAATCACACGATATCGTAGCGGTATAGTATATCAGGTAGTCTAGTAGTCAGTTAAGCTATCGCGCGCTTACTGAGTTCTCGTCTGCAATATGTTAGGGCTCTCTCGGATTATAGCTAAGAAGCTCTCGTCATCACTTACTTAGGTCAAGCTTCACTCTTTATCGTCTCTATATTTGGCTCTAAATAAAATCAACCTTCTGGGTGCCTCAGAACTCTTCCATGAGCACCATCCTATACCGTTCGTAGGTCTATGAGGTCTATTAAGATATCGTCTTCTATAAAAGTATTCATAAAAACCTCGTTCTATCAATAGTGGGAAAATAATGTCATGTCTAACATACCTTTTGAATCAAACAATTACTCTTTTTCTCGGCTGCTCAGAGATCTCTCCTCTCACCTGCAATTCTTTCTCTACGCATAATGTCTCATACTAACCTATAATTATATCACTCTCAATCTAGTATGAATTACTATTCAGTTACTATGCACTCCCGGGTCATTCTCTCCTAAGTTTTATATCTCATACTTAGCTTGAATAATAAATATTAATACTTCTCATCTCTCAATGTCTCGTCTCTGCAACTTATCTCTCTTAATTATCTTCAAACACATATTCTTTAAGTCTGGTGTTACTGATTAGCTCACTCTATCTAATCTCTGAATAATTAGAGTACACTTCAATCACTCTCTCTCTCTCTCCATATATATATATATATATATATACTACTCTCTCCTTTATCTCTACATCTTCAGATCTTATATTATCAGCTTGTACGTTCACGTATCACATAATATATAATATATTCATAGACATCAGTCACATTCATTCCACATATCATTATATATATCGAGTAAGTCAGATACTGATACTCTCTCTACTAATCGTCCTCTCATCTGTGCAATCTTCATAGTCTCTTTAATTACAAAGATCTTTCTCATCTATTACCTTACTTCTCTCTCTTACTATATCTTCTCTTCCTATATTAATCTCAAATATTCAATCACTTATAATCATTACTATATTACTTTACATGACACTCATCTTCTCTATCATATATCTTCTTCTTCACTCCTATCTACATTACTAATACTCACACTGTCATATCATATCTCTATCTTCCCACTTCCTCTATCACCTATTTACATCTCCCTTTATCTTTTACTTAAATTCATACCGTATTCTTCTCTTTTCGTTCATCTTCTCTAAGAAGATTGCTTTTTTATAATGTCCTATACGTATTATATCTATCTTACCTATATAATATATAAATCTCACTATGTGATATATCTAAAATATCTATGATTTTCAGTATCATATACTATATCTATAATCGAATATCATACATATATCATATCTATATATTCTAGTATACTATATTATATATATCTAAACAATACTACTTAATGTGATAGTTCACTAACTTACTATACGCAATAACTCCCTATTATAATTATATTATAAATAGAGATTTGCCTCGGTCAGTTATATATTATTATTGGCGATTATTCCATTATACTAATTTCGTTTTTCAGTGAGAATCAAACTAGAACTTCTATAAGTATTAAGTAATTAGTATTATAATAAATTATTATAACTAGCATGAGAGTGTTTTTTTTTCACAGTATATAAACAAATTAAAACTCCGTTTCCTGGATGCTACTCCTGCTTGTTAGATACTCATTTAATTTACATGAGTATCATACACTAGTATTATACATAGCCCAGCTACACCACGAAATAGCACTATACACAATAATATTATTTGTATAATGATTCCACACAACCACTATTACAGTAACTTATTATTTGTTTTATATACGATCATGGCTAAGAAAACCTGTAAGTTAAACTTTATAACTTTCAAAGAACACTACAATTGGTAGCTACCTTATAGTTTAAATCATTAATACTTTAGTATATTATTATATATATATATATTTATAGTAATTAATATATGTTATTTATATATATTAATACATTATAAATATTAATTATTATATATATATTATTTATATTATGTTATTTATAATTTAATAAGGTAATTATAATATATTGACAAGGAAATAATTTCCTCACATATAATCATGCTGAAGCTCACTAAAGGACTAAGAAAAGTTCTCTTCCGCCCTTTAATTAGAAGCTATTCACGGTCCCATTACGCCTTTTCATGGCAAGGCTAGTTTGAATTGCTCCGAAAATTAGAAGGCGATTAACGGAATTCAAGAAAAGGAAGAATCTTTAACTTTAAGTATGCATTTCAAGAACATTTAGTCTCCTTGTGACCATAATAATATATATATATATTATATATATATTTATATTATTTATTTTATAATATTATTATTATTTATATTTATTATATATCATAATATTAGTTAATAATATGTTTTTATTAATAAGTACATATTATATATATAATTATATAATATATATATACTAATATATGAAATATAATATATAAATATTTAATAAGTTTTAAGTAGATTAACCTGAGGATATATACAATTATAGGTATATTTACGTATATATAGTATAGATGAGTTTTGCCAAGCATTAAACACCTCGAAGATGTTTCGAGGTATGATTGTAAACCTTAGAATGAGACCTAAATCATTTACTATCGCAGGAGAAAATAATATTGAACATCTATATTTGATTTATTGATACAAGAGATAGTTAAATTTCATCGATAGAAACTCCTAAAGAGAATATATTTTATTTATACTAGCTATAGACTTATATCTTAATATACATTAGACAATCTTAACATTAGGTAAAAAATCTTAACAGAAGTTGCCATTCTTAGTCGCTAAAACGTCACGTTTGGAGCGAGCGAAGCAAGTGGACCATGTAGGAATCCTAGCTGCGTATAGTTCTCGGAGGTGCCAATACCAATTTTTTCTTGTAGAACAGATCTTACGAGAGAAAATTACTTGAGTTATGTTTTCGTTTATTAGTTTTATCTGCTATGTAGTGCGAGTAGAGAGCCGAGCAACCCCAAAAATGAAAGAAAATAGGAAGCCTGACGGACGGATGTGCGATCAGAGCGGAGGGGGAGACAGAAGGTCAGCTCTTCGTACCACCCGCGCTATGGTACGAGAAAGTAAAACCCCGATCACATACAACACTTTAAAAGTCACCTAGAACACGGTTTATTTTTGGACAAAACTATAGTATTCCCCTCTAGTATGTATTTTTTGAATGGATATTATATTTCGCGAACCTACCATCGCGGGGGAGAGAGTATTTAACGTAAGTTTTTATAATAAGAAACACACTCGAGACATTTGTGCCAGCCAGGGTGATATGTTGTCTTCCCTAAGGTAAGGCTTTATTTTCCGACTTTCATAAAAAACTAATTTTTTCAACATTCTTCTTAAACAAAAATTTTCAATTCTTTTTAAAAAGCGTTATTCTTTTTATCTATTTTTTTAATTTTTTGGTAAAAATGTCCTCTGATTAATAAACTGGATATTTATTTTCGGTGTAAGCTGTTAATCGCTCTTTTTTAGAGGTAACATTCTGGCTATGGTCGGATGCGCCTGACCTGGTCCATATACGTATGTATATAGTAGGTAGTAGTTGAATAAACATAAATAACTGATATAAAAAAATATATAAATATACATTATATGATAATATATATATATATATATATATATATAGTATATATAGAGTATATACAGATAATTAGTTTAGGATATATATGACAAATATGAATATATATAATACTTAAATATGGCAGAGTGTCTATACAGCTGACAATCAGTTAATCGCGAGTATATCGGACAAGCACCTACAGTCAAAAACAACTACAGTCAACATATTTGCGCACAAAAAACAGCATTCGTAAATGGGTATTTATTCTCTCAAATGTTTATTTATTAATTCGTTATTCTTCTGTGCATTTTTCGTTGACAAATATAACTACATCTCTTAAAAAAGTGGTCACCGTATTCAGTATGTGCAGCAACCCGAAGCTGACACGGGGCCCCCGTCCTGTCACTGGGAAGGCCGAGAGACGCCCGACTACACAGTACAGTACACTTTTGTTCGAGAGCGGGTTTAAATTCTATCTAACTATTTAGTGATTAACTTCTTTCTTAGTAGTTACAATAAAAAAAAGAATTACACTTTACACTATTTCCTTTTCACTTTTTGGGTATTATTTTAACTTAAGGAATACCATGGGTAAACCGCAAGTCTCTGGTAATCAAAGTCACCTTTAGGGACTCGAGGTGGACGAGGGGGGGACGAAGTCCCTCCTCTATCCCCCGTCGGCTCAAGTCCCCTAAATGTGGGAAATTTTTTTTTTTAAATATTTTCCCACGAATAAATGCAAAAAAAAAAAAATTAAAATATTAAAGAATGCACATAAAATTTTATATATAATATATATATGATATATATATTATAATATATATTAAACTAGAGTTATATATATATATATATAAATATATATATATATAATATATATATATATATATATATATATATATATATATATATATTATATATATATATATAATATATTATATATATATATATATATATATATATATCGTATACTAAAAATATATTCATATAAACCAATAAAGCATATTATATCATCATATATATAAACACTATATATATAACAATATATAACTATAATACACTCATTATACAGAATATTGCAAAATCTCCTTCTATCAACTACTACTATATCATTCTTATACCATTAGCAACTACTAAATATAACACATATATTTTATAAATTATAATATATATTCATCATATTACATATATATAAATAATACGCACTATATTATACTATTATTATCTACTACCGTTTTACTATTCATCTTATATATTATATATTTATGATTTTATTCAGTCTTAATAATACTATAAGCGAGACAAAATCATTATGCTACTTATATACTTATATCTATATTAGAAAATATTAACATCCAATATATATATATAAAACTACTCTTCTACTAGCGGATCTCACTCTATACTATTATTTAATCTATCTTTGACAATTCTTTATCTTTCTTAGTATTTTTGGGCATTATATTGTACTCTGGCATTGGACATTTATTCGCCGAGAAAGAAATAAAGATATGTTCCCGCGCTCTCTCGCGCACTCACCCACATTTTTAGGGGGACTTAGCCGAACAGCGGACGCATTATGACGTCCAGGAGAGCCATGCGTACTCTCCAGCCACGTCGTCCCACCTGTCGAAAAAGAGACCAAGAGAGTAGCTCATGCTAAAGCTGAGGCCAAAGAGACTTGCCAGGGTCCTACTACCCGATTGGTATACATCTAATAAGTTAAAATAATAACCCAAAGTCCCTTAGTGCTGCGGCTCTATCTATACAGGGACAGTCGCAGATGATCTTTACTTTACGTATTGCTCTCTACAATATCTCTTTTGTTCGGCGATATCATACCAGGTATTAGGAGATAATAACAGCAGGAGAGAGATGGGAGTTCAGTGGCTGTATACGGAGTGTTGTCTCCTGAGTAGACATGGTGGTGTACGAACTATGGAAGGTGATGCCTCCGGTATACTGATATCTGATTCTGTATGCTGAGCCGAGAATAGGGTGTGAAGTACTGTTACTGCTTATACAAAGGGATTAAAGGTCGATATCCCAGGAGAAACGCGCGAACTAATACAGCATGTTACAAGACAAATGAAGGATAATAATAAAAAAATAATTCTTAAAATAATACCATTATATCAGTATTATTCCAAATATGTATGATTTAGTTTTATACTTGTATGGAGTATGACTGCCGGTCTCGATGATTACATGATTAGTATTTACAGTATATTATTAGACACTCTGACTAATATTAATTAAATATTAAATATATTATTATATATTATATATATATAATATATATATTATTATATATTAATAAATTATTAATAATTATTATTATTATTTATTATATGATTAAATTTAATTATTATTATTTATTATTATAATATTATATTATATATATTTATAATTTATATATATATTATTATTGTATTTTTAATATATATTAATTATTACAAAATTCATTAAATATTTTAGTACTAATTAATACGGCAAAAAATAAATCGGCGAAATTTGGCCAGATTAACGATGAACGATGACGATTATTTATTAAATCGATATATTACCCATCACTATTATAATTATATAATATATATATAGGTGGTATCAGGCATCACCGAGATTATAAGGGCCTAAGTACATTTGTTAACACAAAATAACTTAATTTAATAAGCTACACGAAAAAATATCAGTTTTATTATACATAGGAGATACATTTTAAGCCTACCGGATATATTGAAAAAAATAATAAAAAAAATATATTATATTTTTTTTAAAAATATTTGTTAAAATTTTTAATAAATACTATATGATTTATTATTTATTAGAAATCGAAAACAAAGCACCTCAAAACTGAGTTAAACTTAGTACTAAACAAAGTGCCTAAATGTATGATTGAGTATTAATATTTCGCTATATAACAGATATAACGCAAGCGCATTAATTTACAGCGCTGTAACACCTATATAAAGAATACGAATTTAGTAATTAGAGCCGGTGAGTTTTCTCGTGAGTATATACCTTAGGGACTCCAGACTGGGAAGGGGGTATAACCTATCGTTCCACCTACCTCTTGTCCCTTTATACTACGTTACGGCTCGAGAAACTCACTCACCTAAAAAAGTAGAATTATAAAAGTAAAAATATATATAATATTATTTCTCTATACATAATATAAGTCGTGAATAGATAAGTGGCTCACGATGGTTTCAACCTAACAAGAATCTGGTCACAATTAAGCAATATTCGAGAACTTACAATCACGCACAGTACAGGGTTTTTATTTGACACTAAGAGGTCAGCGATATTGGCCGTCAATGACAAGATCTCAGTAACCCTACAATGGTGTAAGATTTCTACTAATGAGATTACAGAGGAGTCGATATGTAAATAAACATACATTATTGTAATGCAATCACTCTAAAATGTATAGCAGTTGGTCTTTTCCCACGCGATATTACTTTCTCTCTGAGTACTGGAATGTTATCACCCTATATGACGCTGTAAAAATATATCTACAGAATATTGGTATCACCCCATATAGTGTCCTGCTTAGAGTATAGAGATTGTAAAAGTTTACTATAGTTAACATATAGTCACTTGAAATACTCTTACGGGATGCTGAGGCACTATTAATTAAATAATATACATATATATATATATTAATTTATATATTGAATTATATATTATATATATACATATATATATATATAATATATAAATATTTATATAATATATTAATAATATATTATATAATATATAATATATATTATATTATATATATTATATAATATTATATAAATATATATAATATATATATTTATATATATAATTATTAATATTAAATATTATATAATATATAATATATATATATTATAATTCACATATATTATATGGGTCACAAGAGACTATAAATATGATTTCTTTAGAGGAATGGAATACACTTAAAGTATAAATGTATTCATACCTTTTCTGAATTCTGAGATAATGCCTATCTATTAATTTTTTCATAATATATATTAAGTATATATAGTATATATAAGTATAATAGGTCAATTCAAATAAACCCTAGCCTTAGCATGAAAAATGAGGCTAGTTATATGGACTAGGATTAAGACTTTGTTACTATTATAAGGGCGGAGAGACTCATTTATTTTCACTTAAGTCTTTAGTGATACTCTATCAATCAATAGTCATGTAATTATAATATGGGGAATTTTTAATTTATCTGTTACATATAATTAATATATATATATATATATAATATATAATATATATATTAATATTATATTATTTAATTATATAATAATATATATATAATATATAATTATTATATATACTAATATATATAATAATATATATTATATATTAAAATATAGTTAATATATATATATATTAATTATATATATTATATATATATTTTATATATATTATATATATATTACTAATATATATATATATATTAAATATAATATATATATTAAATATATATTTAATATAATATATATAATAATTATATATATATTATTAAATTAATATATATATTGATATTTATATATATATATATATATATATATATATATATATATATAATATTTATATATATTAATAATAATATATATATTATATATATATTAAGTATATATAATATGTTATATATTATATATATATATTATAATATAATATATATATATATATAAATATATAATATATATATATATATGAATATTATAATATATTCATATATTATATATATTAATATATAGTATTAATATATATATATATATATATATATAATATAATATATTTAATATTAATATAATATATATATAATATATCATATAATATTATAATTATTTATAATAATATATTTATATATCTATATATATATATATTATTATAACTATATAATATATTATATATATTATATAAATCACGCGAGGTACATAATTTATTATGTAATTAACCATACGTAAATAAATTATAATGTAATAACTCTTTCATATTTGAAAATGTTGGCGCTAGGTTGTTTTATTTGAGATCATATACTAAACTTCTGGTAGTTGTATAACCTGATAATTAATGTTACTACACACAGTGTTTAATGGATACTAAAATTGGACATAATAATAAGACAACCAATCCACAAATTACTGACATAGAATCCCGAAAGTATCGATTCATAAGGTAAGATAACAAAGATTATAGTAAGACACTCAACCAACTAACGAAATTCAAAACCCTTAAGGTCACTGTAAGTCGTAGCTTAACAAAGACTGTCACATATGTGATAAAATGACACATTCGTACAAGATGAAAAGGAAATGGCCTTAATATAGGCAGTTATCATCTAAACTGTCGGAAGTAGGCACATTCTTTCGAGACATGGTTTATATGGCTTACAGATAACTTACGGGTTAAATACACCTAAAACGACGTCCTATTATATTACGAACCTTACGAGATCGGTTCAGGTAGAGAACTGGCAGAAACCGTAGATCGAACATGAGTCTAAGTGAGTGATGCAACCGGAAGGGCGACGTCGACGTAGAGAGATGACAGATCCTCCCGTCTAGGACAGTCTATAATACTTTAGTGATTCGTTTTACCAGAACAAGTCGAGTATAACACGCTACACAACAGGCTTCCCGGAGGTCAAGACATGTGCCACATTTCCAAGTAAGCGTACATGATGAGAAAGCGACTAGAATAGAACTATGGTAATAGCGTATTATAATAACTTGCCAATCGAGCCCTTCTCTACTGTATTTTTAGGTGAGCATCGGGTTTATTTGCTATTATATTATCAATTTTATCATCAAGAGTATATTAGTTAGAGATTGAACACATGACAGATGAAGACGTAAGGTTCACACTACATTTAGGACGCAGATGTACGTCTGAAGCTGAATTTATATTTTGAGAGACGTGGAGGTGAGCAACTTTTCTGCTTGTCTAAATTCTCCCCAAGGATTCCTTTTGGAGGTTATACTCTCATGCTTGAGTACTCGAGAGTAGGCATTCTCTCTCTATCGTCTGGGTATACCATACGCATCTGTTTCAATAATGACATTTATTCATGGTGATCAGTAGACGTCCTCATTTAACAAGAAGAGAGTTATTTAGCGGATTTAGATCAATACCTCCTCAACTAAAACACTATATGTATGGCGCTATTACCAGGCTGGTCCAGTTGGCGTCGTATTTTTTGTTTTTATATCAACCACCATGTTACAACGTCACAACCAGCAAAGACTGGCAATAGGTCCGATAATAAACCAAATGGTACTGAAGTTGTGAATACACAGGTTAAGAGGTAATTGAGTACTTCCTTGACCATTTCAGCAGAGGAGCCCGGAACTGAATCTCGATATGATACATGTTCTTGGAGATTTGGTTGTTGGGAAGGCTGTGTTCAGAGCCCGTGACATGCTCCCGTCCACACTCAGGGAGGCTTGCAATCTCTTTTGACAACAATCCCGCAGGAGATCATCT
>JABUQX010045086.1:30000-32500 GCA_015478945.1 Trachelipus rathkii | reverse complement strand
ATCAAATTCCAATACGATGGGAGGACATCGAAAAGATAGCCATTACAACAACTTTCAGAGTGTTTGTATACGTTTCTATACCATTTGGTTTGAAAAATGCTGGCCCTACATTACAACTCATAATGGACTTCATTTTTCAACATCTGTTTTTTTTACGTCTATCTAGATGACTTAGAAATTTTTTCGTTAACTCCTAAACAACATGAAGAACATAGGGCAGTTTTCAAGCTTCTTAAGGAAAATTCTTTCAAAATCTCCTTAGAAAAATGTGAATTTTTCAAGTCATGTCTCAACTCTTTGGGATATTATATTTCTGCAGATGGACATTATCCTCCTTCAGAAAAGACGTCCGAAATTTCCAAGTATCCTTCTCCTTGAGATTCAGCAGCTCTTAGAAGATTCTTGGAAATGATAGGATAGCATCACCTTTTTATTCCGTGTTTTACAAAGCTCGTCTTTCCTCTGTCATAAAAAGCAAAACACCATCCAAAAGGTAAGTCCTCACATGAACTACTGAAGAAGAGGATGCTTCTGCTGAAATCAAGAATCAGCTTCAAAACGCCACAACTCTTCCATTCTCTTTGCCGGATTTTACCCATCTTCAACTTGTTCCAGATAGCAGCCAGACTTCTATAGGAGCAGCCCTTCATCAGATGGTTGATAGGCAGCTAGTACCTATTAATTTCTTCAGCAAAAAAATATCAGAGCAGCAGCAAAATACTCAGCTTTCGACCGTGAACTTTTGACAGCCTACCATTTTGCTCTTCATTTCAAGCATATATTAGAAGGAAGGAATGTCATCTTGTGCACTGATCACAAACCTCTCGTCTCAGCTTTCTACAGTAGTAATCAAGCAAAAAGTGATCGGCAGCAACGTCACCTTTCTGTCTTAACAGAATACGTCTCTCCAACGACCTATCTTAGGGGTGCAGATAACATTGTAGCTGATGCTTTTTCCAGGATCTTCTCGGATGAGTAGATGCCTTTGATATACCTGAAATTGCCGTCATCAATCAAAGGATGAAGAAACTACCACTTTTCAGCAGTTTCTTCATTCTTATCCTCTCCAAGATAGTATTCAAGTATGGTGTGACACTTCAGCAGTTTTTCCACGACTGGTTTTGCCAAAACCTTGTCTTGAACTTCAACAATTTCCCTCGGTTGCCTCGTCCTGGAGTTAGGGCTTCTATTCGTCTTTTCAAGACTAGGTATTTATGGCCTAACATGGATCGTGACATCAGAATTTTGGTTAGCTAATGTCAAGAGTGCCAACTTTCACAGATTAACCGTCATACTAAACCATCTATTGCTCCAATGAAAATCCCGTCACAACGTTTTGAAACAGTACATATCGCCATTGTGAGACCATCAACTCCATCTTCCTTAACTGATACTTCAGCTCCATTCTTCAAATATCTACTCACGTGCATTGACAAGAACACTAAGTAGACAGAAGCGATTTCTCTAGTAAACACAACTTCAAAATCCGTCGCGTTTGCTTTCATTCGATGGGTTTCAAGATTTGGAATTCCGCTCTACGTAATCGCAAATAGAGGACCACAACTTGAAGGTGAATTCTTCACCGAGCTATCACACTTGATTGGATTTCACAGACTCCGGACATGAGCTTACCATCTTTCAGCAAATGGCAAAATCGAAAGGTTTCATCGATCACTGAAGAGTGCCAACATGGCACGAAAACAAAACTGGTTACTATCTCTTTCATTCATCATGCTGTCTTCACTGCATTTCTGTTGACTCCGGATTTTCTCCTTTTCAAGCAGTAACCGGAAAAACGTCTCTATGTCTCTTGGAACTTCTTCAAACACTTAGAAATAGAGATTCTTGCAATGACTTCATGAGAAAATCTATGCCTCACATGATACAATTTGATTTCCAATTGCTAAAACCACTTCATCCCTCCGTGTTTCAACATACATTCCTGCTGAACTTCATACCTGTACCAAAATCTTTCTTCGTGTTGATCGCATTGGGAAGAGTTTACAAGCACCTTATTTTGACCCTTACAACGTTCTTCAAAGGATGGATCGATGCCACAAGATACAATTTCCTGATGGACGGACGGATGTCATTTCGATTTGTCGTTTGAAGCTTGCTGTACTTTATTCGCCATCCCAGATGGTTATCCTACCAGCTGGTTATTTGCCTTCGCAGATGGTTCCCTTCCCGGCTGGTAACTCGACTTCACAGATGGTTCTATTGAAGGGGGGCAATTCGACTTTAAAGATGGTTCCTCAATCAGATGATGATTCGCCGAACAACACGGTCACGTCATCTACTTACCAGCAAAACCCAGCTTTAATGTATCGACGTAACCCAGTTAGAAAAGTGAGATTTATTATTGCACTCATTTAAAAAGTGAGTTAATTAAAAATAAAAGTACATTTTTATTAAAAATAGTAGTGTTTCAAAGTGATTCCATTAAAATATTGTTTAGCGATTTCATTGAATAAATTTTAGTGTAAAATTACGCTCCACC